>RJWJ010035426.1:0-16670 GCA_004363605.1 Indri indri
TCTGGTGGGATGGGAGTCACAGGCTGGGACCGACTCTTCACTTCTCCAAGCCTCAGTTTCCTCATGTGAAAATAGAGGTAACCATTCCCAGTTGGCAAGGTCATGGCCAGGTCAAAGGAAACACCACCTGTAAGGCATTAGCATAGGGCACAACCTGGCACAGAGTCAGGTTCAATGAATGGTAAAGCATATTTTTATTATCAGCAGATCCACTTGACATGGATTATAAATAGCTCAAGGAACAAGTTAAACGCATTTTGGTGCATTTTGAAACCACACTGAAGGAAAGGTGAAGGCCAGAAGAGCAGAAGGCTCTGGAAAAAGTACATCACAGCAGCCCATTGCGATGCCTGTCTATGGTCACATGAGCTGGCACATGAGAGTGCTCTGTGAGCCTCAGGACCCTGGGTAGCATCATTGCTCGGTGACTGTGCAGGTCTCAGACAGTGTGGACATGGATGTCCTCATGTCCATCTGCAAGTGATGGCAGGGGGAGCTTAGTCACACAGAGCACACATTACCGGAGGAGAGACATGGGTCTGTGTAATCCTGCATGGGAGTGATCCTAAAAACAAGGTGATCAAGGGCCACTCCGGGCCGTAGAGAAGTCACTCAGAGCAGTGGGAAAAGGCCTGGCAGAGGAACCAGAAGACACAGGTCCTAGAACAAGCCCTGAGATTTCAGCCAAGTTATTTAACATCTTGAGCCTTGCTTTATTTATCTTCCAAGCAGATAAAACAATGCCTGCCTGTCTTCCTCCCTAACCTTGGGGAGGATCAATAAAACAATGGAAGTGAAAGCATTTTGTAAATTCTGTAGTGCAAGCACATGGACATAAGGAAAGGAATGAGCCATGTTTTCACCAGTGACTTGAGTGAGGGGATAGGGAAAAGGCTCAGAACTTCAGGGAATGCAAGAGGGGCTGCACTCTGGATTGGGAGAGGGAAGCAATGGTGGAATTAATACCTTAGAGGGCTAAGGACCAAGGTGTTAAAGGTCAATGAGGACAGGACTGGATCCTCAGGAAGCTGAGTGTTAAGAGTGTGGCTTTTTCTGGGCTTGGGTGGAGTAGAGTCCTCCAAGGACCACAGTAACCCAGGGCTTGGAGACATCACAAAGGCAGGGCAACTCCCAGGGCTGAGACAGCCTGGAGAAGAGGACATCCATCTATAGGATTCTGAGGCTAGATTTGACCTTATCAATTGTTTTGGACAGATGTTTTCCTGGCTTATCTTTTTTTGGAACAGAGAGAACCTAGGTGACCCGTAAGGTTCCACAGAGCAGAGTTTGCAAATCCCTCATTATTTTAATGGGATGAGAATGGAATCCCAGAAAAGAGATGTGATTTCCTGAAGGTCACCTAGCAAGTTGTTGCCAAGCTGCAACTGGAACTCAGCTTTTCTGGTTCCCAGCCCTATATCTTAGCTTCCCAAACTGGCTATGTGTACAAGAAAGAACAGAGGGGCAAGGGGAGCTTTCAGGATGTGATTTCATAGGTGAGAAGATCCCTTAATCTAACAACATCTCCCCAAGCTGCCCAGCAATGACTGAAATCCCTCCTTTACTGACTCACAGTCTCAAGGTTAGAGAAGTCCCCTGGTCCACCTCCCCTCTCTACCTCTCATGCAGGGTCTGCTGAACACTCTGGTGACAGAGAACTCACCTGACATGTCCCATGGCAGAGGCTCTTCATTAGATCAAGGTGACTTGTCTTACTGGAGCCTCCAACCACATGTCCCAGTACTGCCCTTTGTCACATGCATCTAGGTCCCATCTCTCAGGACAGCTCTTTGAATAAATGAGGACAACTCCCTCTCCCCAGTTGATTTTCCAGACTACACCTCACATTGTTGTTGGTTTTCCAACGTTCTTCCTTGTTACTTGCTGGGTCCACCACACAGTGTGTCCTCTGTTTGGTCTTCTCCTGAAAGTGTTACCTAACACTGCACAGTATTCTTGGGAGGTGGGTCACTTCCTTCATCCTAGGTGCCATAACTCCATCAATGCCTCCTCAGATCACAAGGATTCTTCTGCATTTCATGCTACAGGCTCCCATTTAATGTTGCATTGACTAAGACATCACTAATCTACACACAGGCTCTGCTGAGCCCCACCCTTGCCAAGGCTCATACTCTGGTCTCCTGTTGTTTCATTTAAAGATCTAAGAGCAGGATCTCACACTCCTTGCTAAGAAATTTTACTATGTTACACTCAGCCTACAATGCTTAGCAGGCTAGATCTTTGTGGATCCTGGCTCTGTCTCCCCAGGGCATTTCTTCTCCCTCTCAGCTTCCTGCGCCCTGCAAACAAGGCTGTAAAGAGGCCCTCTGCCTCTCCATGTACGTCACTCAGGCCCTCCCCAGGCTGGACTCCTGCCCTGGCTCATCGACTTGATGAATATACGAGCCTACTCCCACCTCAGGAGGCCTGTGGTGCACAGTGACATGGAACACGCTATGCCCTGACAATAGATGGCTAAAGCAGGGTATCGTGAAGTTTTCCAAGGCGTAGAGAAAAGGAAGGAGATCATGACAAAGTTACCCATAGTGCCCTCTGTGTAATGGGACTACAGGGGATTTCTCTGGGCCTATCTTTACTCCTCATCAAACCAATATTTAATAGAGGCCTTAATGTGTGTGTTTTCCAACGTTCTACACTGAGTATATGATTTGGAAAACCGGAAAAAAATAAAGTGACAAATAAAATGAAAGTAAATAAAGACTCTTTCCCTATGTGCACCTGGACGAATTCATTGGCACTCCTTGGGAAGGGGCATTCAGGCCACCTAATTGTCCAGCCTTGCACCGAATTTCCCCTTCCTGCCCACAGGGCACAGAGAACTCTCCTCGGCTGCCTTGTGAGAGCCCAGGACATTCTCCCACCCGCTGGGAGGATCCTTGATCCAGGAAGAGATCGCTTCCTTGCTTCCTTCTGCTCAGGGAAAGAAGCGAGGGACCCTGGGGAGGGAGTCAGGAGCTGGCCTCCAAGTCTCAGCTGTCACTTTAGGCACCTTCGCTAGCTTTGTTTTCCTCTAAGGGAAGGCGTTTAAGGCAGTTTTCTTGCCAACAGGGTTTGGAAAAGGTGGGAAGAGAACACATGGGCTGTGGCCCTGGTGGGTGCGGTACTCAGAAGGGCCTTTAAGTGGTGAGGAAAAGGGCTCAGCCAGGGGAATGATCCACTCGACCCACTTCCCAGACTTCCCGAGGCCGGACCTAGGATGCAGGGCCAGAGTTCCCCTTTGCACCCTCTTCTTTGAAGGCCAAAGGGGGCCTGGAGGCGACTGGGCCCTCCTGTCCTCAGCATAGTGAGGCACCTGAGTTGCCACCAAGAGACGCACAAAGCCCTCCGTGGCTTAGGTGCAAAACCTGGCCCTGGCTTGGCCTCGTCTGACCAGCAGAGGGCGCGCAGCACCCGCGGGCCCGGCTGGGAGCCGCCAGCGCAGGAGGCGGGCGGGCGGGAGATCCCTTCTAAAAACCAGGCGGCAGATCCACAGAAAAGATAGCGACAGATACTCGGGGCAGGGGCGGTTTGTGTGTGGGAGAGGAAGTGGAAGTGAGAGCGGGATGGGCGCGGGTGTGTGGGAAGGGGATGGAGATGGGCAGGGGATGAAATAGAGGGGCCGAGGGAAGAAGGCTGGGATGTTGGGATGAGGTGGGAGGTGAGGGCAGGTGAGATGGGGAGGGTGGGATGTGGGAGCTTGTTGGGAAGGAAGTTGGGATGAGGTGCGGTAGGGTGGGGGGTAAAGGAGGGGCGAGGCGCGGGGTCGCCGCAGCGGGGTGCACCAGGGCGTCTCCCTCCTAGCGCCTGGCTGCGGGCCAGCAGCACGCGAGCCCGCTTTGCCCTCCTCTGAGGCTCTTCCTCGGCAGGTCTTTCTGCTCCAGCCTGGCCTGAGCCTCTCCCTCCGTTCCCCCTGAAGACAGGTTCTGGTGCAGCAAAGAACAGAACTGAGGCGGGCGGGGAGCTCGGAGCTTTAATGGGGCGAGAAGGGAATAGAACACGCTGGGCCCTCCTGCCCGAGTGCGGGGACTGGGGGAAGGGGGCCGTGTGTCATGAGGGCCAGTGGCCCTTACCAAACCCGCTCAGGTCCTGGAAAGGACAGTGAGAGGCCTCCACGTGCTGGGTTGGGGGCAGTTTTGGGGAGAAGAGAAAAAATGAGAAAAGATTTGGAATTCAAAAGAGAGGGGTCATAATAAACGGGGCTTTAGGAGCCAGACCAAGGTGCGAGTGGAGGGGAGAAAAGGCAGAGGTCCCAGAACCCCGTTCCGGGATCTGGAGACCTAGAAGGAGGTAAAACCGAAGGGGTGGGGACAATCGCCCTCCTCCAGGGATTAGGGGATGAGGTGCGGGCAAACCCAGTGTTAGAAGGGGATTGCGGAGGGTTCCGGTCCCTTCCCCCGGGGCTGTGTGCTGCAGGTGGAGTAAAATCTGGGTTAAAGGAAGGTTGGGGGAGGCGCCAGGACCCCTCCTGGGAATGTGGCCCAGACTGGGCGAGGCTCTGGGCCTTCGGGATCCCGGCCGCCCCGTCTAGTGGTAATGCCCCCCCAAGTGCGAGGCGGCGGCCACTGCGCCGAAGGGCCCGGGCGGGGGCTGCAAGCCAGGGCTGGGGTAGAGCGCGGCGGTGGTGGCGGCGGCGGCGGTGGCGGCGGGGCCCGGGCCGGGCCAGTAGGAGAAGCCGGCGGGCGCTACGCCGGCCGAGGCGGCCATGAGGTTGAGTTTGGAGAGGCCGGGGAAGGGCAGCGGGGCGAGGCCGGCGGGCAGCTTGTAGAGCGCGCCGTCCTGGGCGGCAGCTGCAGCGGCGGCGGCGGCGGCCGCGGCGTGGGCGTGCGCGGGCGGCGGCTGGCAGGCCTGCGCCAGGCCCTGGAAGTCGAAGCGGTAGGCGTAGCGCTTGCCGTGCACCTTGCTCATGATGTTTTTGTCGTAGTAGTAGCGAAGTGCGCGGCTCAGCTTGTCGTAGTTCATGTTGGGCTTGCTCTTGCGCTCGCCCCAGCGCCGCGCCACCTCGTCCGGGTCGGTGAGCTTGAACTCGCCGTGGCCACCCTCCCATGCGATGCAGCCGGCGTTCGCGCGGTCGGCCAGCAGCTCCAGCAGAAATTGCCACAGCTGGATCTGCCCGCTGCCTGTGGGGAGGGGGAGGTCAGCCACAGGTAGGAGGGGGAGGCTGGAACTGGGGAAGGGGTGAACGAGCGTCGGGCAGGGAAAGGGCGCGTCCAGCTGGAGCGGCCGGCCAGGGAGTGACTGATCAGCAGAGCGTCCCTAGCCACTACCGCGCTTTTGCACAATGGAAGCGCGGCTTCCACTTAGAAGGACGCAGCCCCTCGACACAAGGTGTTGTGGGAACTAGGAGGAGAGGGGGAAAAAACATTGTCTCCTCCACCTGGATGCACCTAGGCATTCGGCTATCCAAGGTGACCAAGGGCCAGGTATCAGCCCCTACTGCCACCTCAGCGGGACACCCTTATTCAGGAGAGAGCATGCACAACCGCTGGACCACACCCAGAGATCCGGATGGGAAGGGGCAGGCCTACAGCACGACAATCCCAGCCATTCCTGGACAAGGCCCAGCCTGTTCCCGATCCCCAAATGCATACAGCTGGACAGGCCCCACCTGAAGTGGGGTGGCGGCTGACTTCCTTGCAATACCACATCGGACAGGAATAGGGACAGTGCCACCCTGTACGTGAGAAGTGGGGCAGGCTCCCAGAGGCTCCCCATCGTAGCCGCCGTCAGGTGCGGGGAGCTCTGCACTGGCGCTGCTCGTGTTCAGTCTCTTTTTTCGGAACAGGCGGGATTCCCTGTGTGCAAAGGTGCCACGATTCCCTGGGGCCTGATGAACAGCTCCGAGGAGGGGAGACAGGACTGAGAAGCTGTTGTGCTCGGCTCCCAGCCTCCTCCGGGCCTTGGCTGATATCCCTCTGGATTTGGGGGCTGCCAGAGGCGGCAAGGAGGTTTTTCTCGGACATGTGGGTGATGAGAGAGTGGGGTCCCCAGAATTCCCGCTCCCCTATCTTGGAGCCTCTAGCAGACAGGCAGAGAAAAATCTCGATACAAGTACCACACTCCCTTTCAGAATAAAACAGATTTTCCTCGAAGTTGTCTGGTTACTGCCTCAAATCGAGGCTGGTGAATCCCACTACCTTTTTCAACCACTAGCTTAGAACCCAGACGCTAGCTACCCTCTCCCATAATTTCAATCCCAATCTCACCAAGCCAGCCCAGCGAGGAGCTTCCTGGCTCCAGGTCACCAGCCATTCAGTTGGGTCAGAAGCTAAGGAAAATTTGGGTACAAATGTGCACCTGGCACCGATGGGGATGCGACATCAGAGGCTGCGAGACCTGTTTCTGTTGGGCCTTGTTTCCTTATGGATAAAGCAGTTGCCCACCTCGGTTTGTGTGTGTGTGTGTGTGTGTGTGTGTGTGTGTGTGTGGTTACTGTAACTTGGTAAGATCTAGGGTACCCACTGGTGGGGCTGTGAGGAGGTGTTGCCTGGAGGGCCAGCCTCCAAGACAGCAATTTAGCGACCCCAGAGCACCGGTGGTGAACCTGGGAATCAACTGTAATCGCTGGCTGGACTTTGCCGGCGGAGTTGGCCAGCGCAGCAGGGTGCAGCAGAAGGCACTGGCTCAGGTCTAGTAGTTGGGCAGCCCCGCATGGCCAGGGAGTAATTCTCTGGGTCCCCTTGCCAAGTGGTGCGTACTTGCGTTCCTACTGCCTGCAGGGAAAGGATGCCAAGCACCTCAGCCTCGGCCCCAAAGCCTGGAAAACCACATGCTGCACAAAAAGGGATAGGATCCTCTCCCTCTGCCTTGGCCTGAAAGTTCAGCCCTGGGACTTGGGAGATGCAATAGCCCAAAGCCAAGTGAATGTCTCCCCAGGGCCTCCTCACAATCAGCCAGGAGTCTAGCTGGTCAGAACCGGGCCTGCACATCGCTCCCGCTGTCTGCCCCAGTGGTGGTGGTGCCCGTCCTGTGGGGGTCTGTGCCCCGGACCCATCCACTGCCCTCGCCTCCGCCTGCCCAGTGCAACCGCCTGCTCACCTTTCTGCACCGCAGGGCTCAGCGGCCCCCAGCCCGGGCTCTTCCCTTCCTTGAAGAGACTGTCTCCGACAGGATCTGCGGCAGCAGAAGAAAACAGTCAGGCGGACCCAGGCGGAAGGTATGGGTTTGACCGAAAGGGCCCCGGGCCAAGGCTCGAAGTGGGTGCCGGGGTCCCCAGGCTTGAGGCTGGGGGCCCCAGCCACCCGGCTCCTCCTCCCGGACTCCGGCCCCGGCGCGCGCCTCGCGGAGCCCCTCGGTAGCGCTCAAGTCAGGAAACGCGTCCAGGAAAAAGGAAATCCGCTTTCCGAAGGGGCCGGCTGGAGCCTTATAAAGCCGAGCGGGGATTGCGCCAGCGGAGCCGGAGCGTGCGGAGCCCATCCGAGAGAAGAGGAGGGCGCCTGGAGGGCCGGGCGGATGCGAATGCTCGGAGCACGAAGGTGAGGGGCGGCGAGAGCGCAGGGGCGACGCCCGGCGGACCACAGCCTCCCCGCACGGCTAGAGCACGGAGTCCCCCACCACGCCTAAGACCACTGCTTCCCCTACCAGGCTCTTTCAGGCCCCTGAGCTCCCGCCCTTGGCCTCCCAGGCCCCCAGTCTGCTCACTTCGAATCCCTTAGACCCCGCTCTGAAACCCAGAGCTCTCTATCTGCCTTTAAGTTCCCCCTAAATTGCAATCAGTTTTCCCGGCAATCCAAATCTCTGGAGCGCGTCCCCTTCCTTTGGACCCCAGCACCCCTTTGCCATGCCCGAGCCAGACTTCCCGCCCCAGGTCCTGGTGCCTCCAGCCCCCGGCTGGTCCCTGGTACCTGGCAGGTACATGTTGATCAGCAGGGGCTGGGAGGCGCCGCTCTGTCTCATCGCCGCCGGGGACTGGGCGGTGGGAGTTGGGGGGGACCAGGAGGGGGGCGCGTCAGGCTTTGCGCTCCGGGGCACCGATCCCCGCCCGAGAGGACCGCGGGTGACAGGGAAGAGAAGACTGCGCGCGTTCGGCAGGGCCTGGCGGGAGGGGGCAGCCCGGGCGTGGCGGGGGATGGAGGGGGGTCCTGGAGCAACGCTCCCGGCTACGGGGCCGCTTGGAACCCTCCGGCCCCGGCGCGGGCAGGGGCCGCAATTTCCGTTTTAATTAAAGCGCGGCCGCCTCGGCCCCCGGGACCCCGCCCCCGCCCCTCTTATCGTCCCATCGCAATAAAGTCTCCAACGCGCCGCGCCACAGCCAAGCGCACCCAGCAGCCCCCCGCGCCCCGCAGCCGGGGAGACGCGCGGGGGATGGGCCCGGGCCGCTCGCTCTAATGGGGGCCGGAGCGTGTTTCTTTTCCGCCTCCCTGACTCTCTGCAAACAGTGACAGGGCGGGTGTACCCAGCCCCACCTCGGACCCCAGCGGCCCCAGCCTCCTCCCCAGAGCCCTTTCCTTCCGCTCCGCTCCCCCAGCCGCTCACTCTCCTCCCCTTCTTCCCCCTACTCCCACCCCCACCCGGGTTGCCGTCTCTAGGCTGCGTTATCTGCATCTTCACTTTTAAATTTCCGCTTCCCTCCCTCTCTCCTGTCGCTGCGCTCCGGGCCCTGCAGCCGTTGCTCCCTTTATCTCTGCCCCCACCTCCCATCGCGCTTTCTCTCTCCTCCCCTTCTCCCACTCTCTCCTCTTCCCTAGAGACCCGAATCTCCTGCTTCCTGCCTTTCTACAGCCCCCAAGCTAAGGCGGGGTTCTGGGGCATCATCCCTGACAACTTTTCTAGGGTGGCCCCCTCGTCTGGCCTCCGCGCCCCTTTCTAGGTCTCTGCTTATGCTTAGTCTCCATGCCTCTTTTCTCTCCTACTCCCATCTCCCTCCGCACCAGCTTCCTCTCTCCTGCTCCCTGTCCCTCCACTCCTTTTGTCACTCGTTCAGTCTCCACACACTGGTAGTGGCCTGGCCAGCTGCCATGCTCTGAGGACATTGAGAGTCTGTCCTGGCTTTTCCTGGTGGGCCCCTTCCACTTCCCCTACCACTGTCCTCCCGGTCCTACCGCATCCCCTGTCATCCCAGCCTGCCACCACTCTCGCAAGCACTCCTGTCCTGGCTCTCCCTGAGCCAGGTAGTAAGACAGGGCTGTGTACCATACAAGGCTAAAATCCACTCCAAGAAAGGTGCACCTTTTTCTAACTCATGCAAAGACGTTGATGTCACCAGGTGGCCTACAGTCTCTGGGTACCTGTGGGACTTCCTGGCTCTGGAGAGGCAGACTAAGGAGGGATGCTAGCTGAAAATGAGGCCCTGGGCCAGGAGCCCACCTTCTGCAGCCATGCAGCACCTGGTGGCTACTGTCAGGACTGGTATTCTCAAGGTCTTGCTCTCTCACTGCTTGAGCCCAGGGGTTGAGGAGGCCTGGGCGGGGGAAGGTCTCCTGCAGGGTCTGTGGTCCTGGGGTGCCTGATGGAGGATGGCTGGAAAATCCTGTTCCTGGGAGTCTGCAGGGCTCCTGTCCACCCTCATTTGCTGTAACTGCTGGAGTGTTCATCTTTGCTGGTGGAGGGTGCCAAGGAGCCAGAGAGGAATGTGGGAGGCAGAGTCGAAGTTGGGGGGAAGACCGGCATTCCCCAAAGGGCCCTAGAGGGACAGAGATGGAGACTTCAGGATGTGGACATGGAACCTGGTGGGAGCAAAGACAAGAGATTGGGATGTTCCCTGGAGACCAAATTCAGGGCTCTGCAGGAGGGGAGGGCTTAAGGGTGGAGCCAAATCCCAATCCTCCTCACTCCCTCTTCCTGCTTCCCCAAGCTGCTGTCAACAGAAAACAAGGAGCAGGAGGTAAGAGCTGGGAGAGCTGGGAGGCATTGAAGTTCACCCAATTAATGCTCTCAGCAGGAGGCTGAGGTCGAAGGGACAGGTACTCAGAGAGGGGCTGTACCCAGACATCGCAGCTCTGAGCTGGCCAAGGATGGACAACACGGGCTTTGTGCCCCAGCCTTACTGAGGACTCAGTGGCTAAAGGGATGGGGCACCAAGAAATGTTTGCATAGGAGGGAGGAGGAGTCCCCCACTGCACCTGGGTCTTGACCTTCTCCATCCCCTCCTGCTGCCAGTGCTGCCAGGAAGGCCAGTGGCCTTGGCGGTTTCCCCTTCATCTCCCTACTACCCAGCTGGGTGCTGGTCCCATGGTCCCATGGGGTTCTGCAGCCAGCCTGCCCAGAATGGAAGGATGGGAAGGTGAAATCATTCAGGCCCAGGCTGGCTGATGACACCCACTCCCTAGCTGCAGATGGGTGTGGGAGCAGAGCCTGGCCCCTGGGTCTAGGAAAACCTAAAAGGTCCATGCTGACAATGACTGTTCTCGACTCCTTCCTTGTACAGATGGGGAACCTGAGACCCAGACACCCATGCCCTTGTCAGGGTCACATTTCTACTTCCTGAAGCCATCTTGCCGACTCTTCCCAGTGACCACAGATCCTCCTGGAGGGAGGGCAGCTCAGTCAAGGGCAGACAGCAGATCTCCCATTGCTCCTTGCCTGCTCTCCAAAGCAGGCAGTGGGGAGATGGGCTGTGGGCTCTGAAGTCGGTTTGTCTTGGTTCTGGGTTCAACTCCCGGCTCCCCCATTTCCTCGTTGTGTGACTTTGAGGGAAGTGACAGAACCTCTGGGGCCCACAGAAGGCTCTGCTGAAGCTTGAGGCTTTTAGCCACAGCTCTGGCCAGCCTCCACTTTGCCTGGCTTTGGGGCCAGGAGCCCTGGTTTCAAATCCTGGCTTTGTCAGCAATTAAGTGGGTGACCTCATCAAAGTTTCTCCTCAGAGCCCCAGTTTGTTCATTGGTAAAATAGATGAAAAACTGGGGGTATTAGGATCACATGCAACAGGCGCCATGGGCTGTAGAGCTCATTTAAGTGTGAAGAAGAATTCATACCCCATCTAGAGCTCTGTACATTAGTTCCCTGACCCAACCCTAAGGTCCATGGGGGGAGGTTGGGAAGGGGGAGGCAGGGAGGAGAGAGGGCCCTGCATTGACTGGCCCAATACTTTTCCATAACACCACAGACATTTTCAGGGGTTTCTCACTGAATCTTCCCAACAACCCTGTGAGACTGACGAGGCAGGGATCAATAGCCCCCATCTACAGGCGAGAAAATTGAGACTCAGGGATGCTGTGATTGGGTCCCGGGTATTCTGATGCATGGTCCAGGGCTCTTCCCAAAGGAACAGCTTCCTGGCTTTGCACAGCTGGACCCCTGGGGACTGCCCAGGTCAAAGTCTGACTGTTCTCCAACATTGCCCTGCCTTCCTGGGCTAGGGCAATGATCTGGGTCACCCTTCCACACTGATATGTCCACTGGGGGCTTGAAAACACAAGAACTCCTGAAAGACAGACAGGGTGGGGGCTCCCAAGGACCTTGGGAGGATCCACCTATATGAGGGTGGGGATATCATTAACTAGGCCAAAGAGGAAACCGGGAAAAACTACACAAGTGCCAAGGGCTCTGATCACTGCTACCATACTCAGCCCCACCATGGCTGTGGGCCTCTGCCACCTGCCTCAGATTCCAGGCTCACTCTGTCAGTGGCTGGGAGGTGGCTTCTACAGCTCACCAGTCCTCTGAAAGGTAGGGAGAGAGAGGAAGAGTGGAGAGGGGTGTGTTTGGAGCAGCAGAGAGTAGGGATATGAAAATGCTTGCACACCACTCAACACCACTCAAGGGATTATTATTCAGGCAAAGGGGCCAGGAACTGGGCTCAGAGAGAGGAAGTCTCCCCTTTGGAATGCCCTGGAGGCAGTGGGACTTCCCACTAATTTCCCTCCTGGGAGTGGAGGAAGGGGGCCTATTGAAAGAGGCTCACAGGCTTCCCTGGCTGGGCAGGGAACCAGGGTGAGTATAAATGCTGAAAATGCTCCGGGGGTTAGAGAGGAACCCAACAAAGCTTCTGCCTAGGGTTCAAGAAGTTTTGGCTGGTCCTATGGTAGTGGATTATCAGAACTCATTAACATTAGTGTACTAAAGCTGGTCGTATGACCCCACTGCTAAATTTCACTGGCTTTAAAAAAAAATTTGGGGCCGGGTGTGGTGGCTCACGCCTGTAATCCCAGCTCTCTGGGAGGCCGAGGCAGGCAGATTGTTTGAGCTCAGGAGTTCAAAACCAGCCTGAGCAAGAGCGAGACCCCATCTCTACTAAAAATAGAAAGAAATTAATTGGACAACTAAAAATATACAGAAAAAATTAGCCGGGCATGGTGGCACATGCCTGTAGTCCCAGCTACTCGGGAGGCTGAGGCAGGAGGATCGCTTGAGCCCAGGAGTTTGAGGTTGCTGTGAGCTAGGATGACGCCACGGCACTCTAGCCTGGGCAACATAGTGAGACTCTGTCTCAAAAAAAAAAAAAAATTTTTGCCCTGCATGATGGTATCTGGTCCAGAGGGTGTGTGGAGATTGAAATCCAGATATGAGCCCTGCTGTGAGGGCGTCTCCACCCCACCTAGAGGATGGCAAAGGTGCCATCAGGGCTAGCAGTTCCCTGGCCGGTGTCGGTGGGCCTTTACCAAGGAGAGGGCTTTTATTGAGGAAAAGTGTGAGACTGGTGGTATTTAACAGAATCTGCAAGATTTTTCGGGGTCTCATACTGTTGCCCAGGCTGGAGTACGGTGGTGCAATCATAGCTGTCTGTGACTTCGAATTCCTGTGCTCAAGTGATCCTCCTGCCTCCTCTGCCTCCCAGGTCGCTGGAACTATAGTCATGAGCCACCACGCCTGCCTCCAGGATCCCCAAGATTCTTACCAGCAGTTTCCTCTCAGCTCCGCCAGAGCCCACCCACATATATCCTAAGCCAGTTTATGCTTGATAGTCAAGGGTCCTGGAGCCCGAGGGGGAGGGTCAGGCTGGCAGGGAGGGACCCGTAGAAGGATGAGGATGGAGATCACAAAGTAAGACACCAAGGAGGCAAGAGGGACAGGCAGGTTCAGGAGCCTTTATTGAGGGTCCTCAGGGGAGGCGTCGGGGGCCGTGGAACCTAGTGCTGGACTCTCCGAATGGACTGCAGCTGTCCTGTGTGGGCCTGCGTGCCAAACTCGCCATAGGTGCGGAACTCCCCGCTGTGCCGGTCCCGCTCCAACACATACTGGTAGCCTCGGTAGCCTGGGTACTGGTAGGCCACCCACCTAGGCCAGCAAGGGCACAGAGGTGATGAGTAGGCTTTGCTCCCACCCGCGCCTATGTCCTCAGTAGTGGCCCCTTTTCTCAGCACCCAATCCCGGCTCCAAAACCATTACTTCGACTTCCCTTTTGTGGGTATCTCTCTGCCCTGCCTACTGCTCCCAGCCTCCCTGTCACCTTCCTTATCTTGTCTCCTGCTCCCACCCTTCATTGCCCCCTTATCCATGTTTTCGATCCTTTCCTCTATCCCCAAATTGTTCCTCTGCCTCCCGTTCTATCGCCTCCTCCGTTTCTCCCTCCCATTCTGTCTCCATCATCTCGCTTCCCCTTGCCTCCAAGTCCCCAGTGTCTCTCTTCGCCATGTCCTTTAGCACCCCTCCATCACTTCTCTCCACCCTCCTCCTTGGTCCCCACTACTTCCCCCGCTCTCCTGCTCTCCTCGTCACCCCTGTTCCAGTCCCAGGACTCACGCTCCAGAGCTGACTTTGAGGGAACCCACATCCTTGCTGGCCCAGCCCATGGAGGGCAGGGATGGGTAGTCATCACTGAGTTCAAATTTGCAGCCCTGGAAGTTGTCACCTTCAAACAGTGTCACACGGCTGTCACTGTGGTTCTGAGGCACAGAAAGGCGAGGGTGGAGAGGTCAGGCACTCCAAAGGGGTGTTAATGGATACACACTCAGCCTCACTTCCCTGTCCCACTGCCCAACACAGCCACTTAGGCCCGACGAGCACCCTCAGAATTCACCCCATCAACTCCCTGGCAGTCTGGGAAGCTGAAATGCTCTGAGTCCTCCCTACCCAGACCCTCCCATGGCTTTGGGCTGAGGTGGTAATACTGGGGGTTCCAGCCACCCTTTTAGGACAGGGCTAGAGGGCATCTTTTGACATGGGCCTGATTTGCAGGAGGAAAATTAGAGGTCCTTAGAGAAATCTGGCCCATTAAGCAAGATGGTTTCCCTGAGGGCCTCAATGACTACCCAATCCCCTGCGCGGTACTCCGGGCACTGCCTGTCACAGGGTGGGACCCAGCTAAGGGGTACTGGATGGCAGAATCAGAATAGACATGTCAGGGCATCAGTATTGGTTGCACCTTGTCTTCCCTAGCCCCAGGGACTTCCTTCTAAAGCCTTCCCCAGCCTCTTGGAATGGAGAAGCTGGGCTGGACTGGCTCCTTTGCCCTCCAACCCCCAGCCCAAGTACCTAAGTCAGTACAAATGGAAAGTGAGATCCTCCCCTGCAATGTGTTTGATTCATTACCAACTCCCCCCACATAACATGCAAACACGCACTGAGACTGACCGTTTCTCAGCCTTGCTCCTGGACTGAATTCTAGTCTTGTTTCTGTGTTAACCCTTTTGACCCCAGACAAGCCACTTTGTCCCTCTGAAGCCCACTCAACACCTGCATATGGGGCTAATAGCAGTTGCCCTGACCTCACAGGGCTGTGCGACGACAGAGGTGCTCACTCACACGTGTGGATGACTGGATTGGAGTGGCCGGTGGGCATGCAGGACTGGCACAGGCATGGTGCTGTCCGTGGTGCTGATTTCCCAGGCCCTATGCCCACAATCCCAACTTTCGGAGACCCCCTGGTTCTGGGAGGTAATGCCACTACTACCCTCCTAGGAGTTTGTTACTGACCCACATGCAGTGGCTGGGGGGCCTTTCCAGGGCACGGTGGTGGGGCCAGGGTCTGGAGCTAGGAGGCAGAGGAGGAGGAGGAGGAGGAGGCTGCTCACCGCACAGAGGACTGGCCGGAAGGACAGCAGCTGGTTGCTGTGGTGGCCACTGCTGCCACTCCAGGCGCTCCAGCGAGGATAGTCCCCCTTCTCTAGAATGAACTGCTGTCCCTGGAAGTCGGGGTACTCAAAGGCCACCCAGCTGGAAAAGGAGAAAGCTGGGAGGTATCTGTCTGCCCAGGCTCACTCCCTCTCCCTCCCTCTTTGCTTGCTGTGTTTGAAAAGACTGAGAAACCCAACTTTTTCTCCAACCCCAGGCCCTTCCCTGACACACCCATTGCATGGCCATCCAGCACCTCTAGTGGCTAAATACCCCGAACCTACTGCTATCCTGGGTCTGAGGAGCTCAGGTTTCCTGCTCAGGGGCCCTAAGTTGGAAAGAATTTTCCAGGTTACAAAGACCACCCAAAGATCACTTAACAAGTGCTCCTACCTCAAGGATTTACGAGCCTGCAAAGGGAAGCATTTGGGACTCCTTCCTTCTGTAGCAGCTGTGGGGACCTCAAGTCTCCTCAGGGCCACAGGCTGGGCTCTAGGACACCAGGGTGGGGCCAGTGGGAGGGGTCTGGCTTGTTTTGTTAAGCAAATTGTAGAGCCATCTAACTTCACACTGAGAAAACCTTTGGGAAGGACAGAACTACACTGGAAATCCCTTTAGGGGTCCCTTGGGGACCCGTAGGGGTCTCTTCTCGCCTTTGTCTCCTTAGCTCTGGAAGATACATTCTTTCCCATGATTCGTCTTTGCAACGGATGGGGAGTTTGGGGGAGGCCGAGGGGTTTCCCATGTTGGCGGTTCTCTCTCAGGGCTCACAGGGGTGGGAGCTGAGGTCCCAGGCTCTAAACTTGGGCTGGGCAAGCCCAGTGTCGCTCAACCCAGCCCAGCCGCGGCCGGGAGACCACTCACACGCCGTTTTCCACCTTGACCGAGCGCACCCTGCGCAGGCCTCCGCGCTCGCAGACGTTCGCACAGTCGCTCAGCAACCGACAGCGACGGCCCTGGAAGTCCTCCTCGTCCCAGAGCGTGAGGCAGGCGGGCGCTGGGCCCGGCGCGGGGGCGCTGCTCATGCCGCTGGGGACAGGAAGGGCGCGACCACACGCTTAGCGTCTCGAGAGCCCCCTTTCGAGCCAAAGCCTGCCCAACCCGGGTAGGGGCTGAAGGCCCCGGGGGCTGGACCGGGCCTGGCCCTCTACCCGGGCTGCTAGGGGCTGATCCTCAGCTCGCCCTCCCCCGCCGGGCACCGGGTACTCACCAGGTGGGTGAGCGTGGCACGTAAGGAAGACGGAGAGGCTGCGCGCGGGCCGGGCGTGCGGGGCTTTATACCCAGGCCTCGCCCCCCGCCCCGCACCCTCTCCAGCTGGGGTGGGGGAGCTGAGTCAGCAGGCAGGCTGCAGCCTGCTCTGGTCTCCCTGGGGAGCTGAGGCCTTTCCCACAGCCGCCGGTCTGGCCCCAGCCCGCGGGGATTACAAGAGAAAGTGCTGAGGCGCACATCCCGCGCCAGCCGCAGGCCAGGCTGACTCCGCGCTTTCTTTCTTTCGAGCCTGAGCCAGGCAGGGCGCACCGGGCCTCCGGGCAGAACGCGGCCTCCCTGGCCCAGACCCTCGGGGATGGAGGTACCCGGCCAGGGCTGCGCGTTCCTGACTTGCAGCACAGTTCTTCCCAAAGTCTGAACTGCATCTCTTCTTCAGCTCTAGGTCTTTTGGGCAACTTTAGGGCGGAGACAGAGACGGCTCTTCGCAAACGACTCTCCTCACTCCCCTCAGTCCTCTTTCCCCTGGAGGATC
>RJWJ010035427.1:0-16674 GCA_004363605.1 Indri indri
GCTAATATTTTCTATTCATTCTATTCTATGTCATTATTTTAATATGCTGGTTAAGACCCACTGAATTGCTTTCATGACTGCTAATGGATTGTAATCTGTAGTTTGAAAAACATTGCCCTGAGCTATATTGAAATCATCTTTATCCATTCCTAGATATGAAGACTCCTTGAAAATTGAGTAAAATATGTGTACACATGATAGCTCGTGCAGAAATGTTAATCTTTCTGAAACATGGATGGAAATACTTTCTTGCTGCTGCACTTTTGACCTGAGCTTTCCTGATGATTTGTCAGGGCTGATGTTTCCACTTGCCAGAAGTTCAAAAGCTTCTTCTCAAAATGGGCTTATTAATGTTTCCACTTGCCAGAACCAAGTTCAAAGGCCTTTCTTAAACTAGCTCATTATGACTTGGAAGATAAATGCATTCACCTTTTACAGAGAGCTATAACCATGAATTTTTCCCTCTTCTTGTAATCTCTTGCGGTACAGTTGTAGTAATATTACAAAAACAGAAGCTAATTCTTTAGAATAAAAAAAAACATGCCATATGAAATATTCTGCAACATATGATGCAAGAAAAATATACTATCTGTATGATTCTAGAGAATAAAATCATTTCTATATCAATATGTATTCATAGATTTTGTAGATAAAATGTATTGATTTAATAACAATATACATATTATAAGCTATTTACAGGCCTCAGTAACCATCCTTTTTTTCCTAGTAATTGTAACAAATTTTCAATAAAGAAAAGATGTTTTACAGGTCTTTGGAATCCATTTGTTTATAGTATCTGGAAGTCTATAACATCTTTTCGTTTTAATTATGTTGATGAATATTACCAGTTAATAGTAATAATATTTTCACCATAACTCTAAGGCCTTATAGAACAAAGATACTTGTCTCTATATTATAAATGAGTTAGCCCAATGGAGTAGAAGAAAGACAGGAATTTACCACAGAAGATGAAATTCTTGTCTTAATTCTGCTAATTACCAAGAAGGTGATCCTGGGCAAATAACTTGATTTTCTTGTTGAGTATGCAGGATGTTACATCATTTTAGAGATATAATTTATATTAAGTTATCTATTAATCTACTAGCTCAACAACAGGAACATAGTAGGTCCTTGGATGTTTGTTTTGTCTCAATCTGAATGAGCAGCTCTTGCAGACAGTAGTCTTTTTCTTTTTCCAGATTGCCTATGTCTTCATTAATAGAATTTGTAACATACTTAATTTAATAGAAAAGGAAAATCAGAAAAGTTAAGGCTACATATAAGTTAAGAAAGTGAGAAATCAATGAAAACTCTACACTAGGGAGAAGGAGACACTGAGAAAGATTATTTCATTAATCTCCGATGATTTGGGTGATGTTATCTAATTTACCAAATTTGTTTGTTTCAACCTGTTGTCTTGGCATATATTATACTAGAATAGATGGCCAAAAGAGCCAGATATAAGAGTAATGGAATTATTTTATTGGAGGGTAAAATAATATGCCTATAGTTGGTTGATTTATGACAAAGAATAAGAAAAGGCACATCCCATTAAAATAAAAACCCAAATATAAGATTGCCTGGATTTTCCAGAAATAGTTAATGCATATCTACTTTATCCCAGGAATGTTGCCAGGTGCTTTGATATAATTACGATGATGCTGGCAGAAAGGCGGACATACTGGTTACCAAGTTCCTACTCTGTCCCAGGCTTTCTCCTAATGTGGGTGGCTGTTAAATAAGTTAAATTCTCTAACAGCCTTATAAGGGCCATAGTTATTATCCCATTCTAATGCAAGGAAACTGAGGCACAGAAAGGTTAAATAACTTGTCCATGTTACACAAGTAGTAAGTAGAGAAGAAGCTGAAATCAAACCCCCCAAATCTGTCTTAGAACCAATCTTTTTACTGTTACTCTTCATGTTAACTTACCTAATGCTCACAATAGCCCTCTAAGATAGAGATAAAAATGCTATTTTTACCATTCTACAGATGAGGAAACTGAGGCTTAAAGAGGAGATGTGCTGGGGATATTGTTACAAATATCATTGCAAAGCTCCTAAGTATGTGAGCTGGGATTTAAGCTCAGGTCTTCTGAATTTAATTCACCCACACTTTTACTCACACTTTCCACCATATTACACATATACACACACACACACATAGACACACATATATACATAAATATATGCATATATGTATATGGTGTGTATATACAGCACATGCACATATATATAGTATGTATAGGTATGTGTACATATACAGTGTATGTATATATGTATATATTATAATATATTTAGTGGTAGAAGAAACCTAAAGAAACCTAAATAGTTAGATGAATATGTTTCCTTCTATAACTGACAAACTTAATCATTATATTTTCATACCTCTTTTACTCAGGTGTAGTTTTGTTAATTTCATTTCCGAGAGATAGGACAATTTAGAGTCAGAAAGAGGCACATTTCTCTCATTTTTATCTCAATATCTTACAACAAAAATTCTGAAACACCCTTTATCATACCTAGACGATAGACATCAAATTCATTTTAAAATACTTCTGAATAATAAAGAACAGAGTTGCCTTTTTTGCACAGTTTTATCACAGTTCAGGTATCAATTAAGCTATTCTGATTTAACTAACCATCTGCCTGTAATTCAGAATAATAAAGATGAGCGTTTGCAGCTTAGCTTCCTTCTTACAAACTGCATATACTTGGCATGTATGAGACAGAATATATTGCTCTTCGTTTAGAACTCTTTGTCTCAAGGGAGCAAGCAGCATGGCCAAGTCCAACATGTAGATAGGAACACACCCCTATAAAACAATGAACATTTTGTTTCTAGAAGCTTATCTGTGAAAAGGAATAAACTTATAATAAAGAATTAAAAAGACAAAGATATAGGCAACCAGTCCCTGACCCCTAATTATTTTCTCACGGAAAACAGAATTTCTAGTCAAGGAAATTTAACCCCTTCACTGCTCATCAACCTTTTGTCTTCAGTTTTTTTTTTTTTTTTTTTATCTTTTTCTTAAACTCCCTTGCTTCAACGTTGTAACACTTGACATGCAATGGCAATCATCCTCACAGAAATGACTAGTGTACTGAAAGAATCCCATGAAAGGTCACAATGCTTGCCTGAGGACTGAATTTTAATATTTTTGCTAAGTTCTTTCTACTGATCTATGAGGATCAAAGGAAAAATGATATTCAGAGATTTATGATTTGTTTTACTGGCTAGGAATGTTCATAAAAGGAAAGCTGTACAACTTCCCTGTTTACCATCTCCTGGTAGGATCAGGATTAGGGAGAGGCCAGCAGAGGGTTTCACCTCTTGGCAACCTTGCAATCTGCCTGGAAAACCTCTTTCCCCTTTGCTTCACTCTCAACTTTTCTTTGTTAAAACTCCAACTGCGTAAAGTGACCATGGGGCTATTTTATAGCCCTCCCTAAGACTCAAAGCAGTTCCAGTTTTCCTTGGAGTAGAGCTTTGTCCAGAATAGGTGCACAGGGAAGTTTTGCTAAGTACCTGGCAAATCCACGGTGTTTTCTTGTGTGAATTAGACTGACCCTGTAGGTGGGAGCATGGACATAGCCTGAATATCCCACTCAAATAAATGGCTAAACTCACAGGAAAGTCAGCCACTTTATTAAGTCAGCAACTTAATAAACTAATCTAATAATGATCAAGGAAACTAATTTCCTCCCTCCCTCCCCTCTTTCCTTCTTTCCTTCCTTCCAGTCAGCATCCAGGAGCAGGGCAAAAAATGACTAATGACAGAAGTTGGTCAGCACTGAGTTGAGAAGACAGTGTTGACAGAATGTTACCTGTTCATTTTGTAATATAGCCTTAAAGCTGTCTTGTTTTAACTTTACAAGAGTGACCACAGCCATGCTCTTCTGACTGAAAAGAACTAGATTTTTTTTCCCTAGGAACACACCAGATAAAATACTGGTAAATTAGAAACATGCCAACACACCTTACCATGTTTTTAGGAATTAAATGCAAAACTGTTGAATAAACACTAAAAGCTCAATGACATTACAGCAAGATTTCCTAGCCTTAAAAGAAATGATCAAACCCTCTTCTGGCCTCTCTCTAAATTACTTGTCATTTGTGTCATTTGTCAAAAAAAGCAAAGAAAAGAAGGAAAAAAAGTAAAATATAATGTCCAAAATTTATCCTCTAATCTAAAATTTCTTTCCTTACTATGTAGACTGTAGAAGAATGAGATAGATCTGTATGCAGGTAAGAAAAGTTATCTAATATGAAAAATAATTCCTAAGTGTAAAAAGTAAGTTGCAGGACAGTGTGTATATTAAAAATGTATTAATAGTGTCTAGGAAGATCCTGCCTCAGACATATCTTATGAACCACTTCAGATCTTCTCGACCTCACCCACCTCTTGCTGTAGCCAGTGCTGGATGGATGTCCTGAGATACAGCTGATAGAACTTCTGTTTTAGATCCTGAGAGATGACGCAATCAATAGCACTCAGCTGTTTCCCAGCTAGATAACATCCTGGGTTAGCAATCACTCCTCCCTGGATTTACTCTCCTTGTCCTCATTCTTGCCCTATGAAGTGCACTCCTTAATAAAGTAGAACACATAAGCCTTTGTCCTAGACACACACACACACACACACACACACATACACACACACACACACACACACACACACACACAACTTTAAGAGACTGAGATGGGGGCGACCAGTGTTTTGCACCTTTACTTTTCTTTTTTTGTTTAATTTCAGACTATTACAGGGGCATAAACAGTTTGGTTACATGAATTGCTTTTGTACAGTTTGAGTGAAAGTTATAAGTGTGCTCATCACCCAGATAGTGTATATTGTACCCCTTAAGTGTGAATTAACCATACCTCTCCCCCCTCACCTGCTTGATTTCTGTTGAATTTTACTACCATATGTGCACATGAGTATTGATGAATTAGTTCCAATTTAACGGTGAGTACATGTGGTGTTTGTTTTTCCATTCTTGTGGTACTTCATTTAGAAGGATGCTCTCCAGTTCCATCAAGATTGTTAAAAAAGGTATTAGTTCACCATTTTTTATAGCTGAATAGTACTCCATGGCATACCTATACCACATTTTATTAATCTACTCATGTATTGATGGGCACTTGGGTTGTTTCCACATCTTTGTGGTTGTGAATTGTGCTGCTATAAACATTTGAGTGCAGGTGCCTTTTTTATAGAATGTCTTTTTTCCTTTGAGTAAATACCCAGTAGCGGGATTGCTGGATCAAATGGTAGGTCTACTTTTAGTTCTTTGAGGTATCTCCATACTACTTTCTATAGAGGTTGTACTAGTTTTCAGTCCCACCAACAGTGTACAAGTGTTCCTTTCTCTCCACATCCGTGCCAGCATCTGTTGTTATGGGACTTTTTGATAAAAGCCATTCGCACTGGAGTTAGGTGATATCTCATTGTGGTTTTGATTTGCATTTCCCCTATGATTAGAGACATTGAGCATTTTTTCCTATGTTTATTGGCCATTAGTCTATCTTCCTTTGAAAAGCTTCTGTTTATGTATTTTGCCCACATTTTAATGGGGTTGCATAATGTTTTCTTGCTGATTTGCTTGAGTTCTTTGTAGATTCTCGTTATTAGCCCTTTATTATATGTATAGCATGCAGATATTTTCTCCCACTCTGTAGGTTGTCTATTTGCTCTGTTGATTGTTTCCTTAGCTGTGCAGAAGCTTTTTATTTTAATCAGGTTCCATTTATTTATTTTTGTTGTTGCCGTGATTGCCTTTGGGGTCTTCTTCATAAATTCTTTGCCTAGGCTGATATCTATAAGAGTTTTTATAACTTCCTCCGGAATTTTTATAGAATCATGCCTTAGGTTTGTCTGTTATCCATCATGAATTAATTTTTGTGAGTAGTAAGATGTGCAGATCCTATTTCAGTCTTCTACGTGTGGCTATCCAATTTTCCCAGCACTATTTATCAAACCAGGATTCTTTTCCCCAGTGTATGTTTTTGTCTTCTTTGTCAAAGATCAAATGGCTATATGAGGATGGTTTTATATCTGAGTTCTCTGTTCTGATCTATTGGTCTGTCTCTCCTCTTGTGCCAGTATCATGATGTTTTGGTTACTATAGCCTTGCAGTATAGCTTGAAGTCTGGTAAAGTGATGCTTCCCAATTTTTTCTTTTTGTTTAAGATTGCTTTGGCTATTCAGGGTCTTTTCTGTTTCCATATGTACCATAGAATTATTTTTTCTAGATTTGCAAAAAATGACGTTGATATTTTAATGGGGATTTCATTGAATCTGTAAATCACTTTGAGTATTATAGACATTTTAACAATGTTGATTCTACCTAACCATGAGCACGATATGCTTGTCAAATTTCTCTTGGCTAGTGTTGGATCAGTGTTTGGTATTGGCTCAAAATTGTGAAGCAAAGGGAAAAGTCTATGCATACTTTCTTTCAAAAGCAATTGCTTCCAAATGTGAATAAAGCTTACAAAATTGGGCTAACTATTATCCTTTGAGACTTATCTTTATCTTTGTCAACTATCTCTGGGTTTCGTGAACCCAAATGATCATTAACTATTGGAAGGACATTGTTTTCATAACTCTTTTTCTTTGACAAAAGAGCAATGGCAATACAATGGAACAAAGATAGTCTTTTCAACTAACGGTACTAGAACAACTGGATACCCACACACAAAAAAATAAATCTAGACATAGACCTTATACCTTTCACAAAAAATAAACTTAAGATATATCATAGACCCAAATGTAAACCATAACACTATAAAACTTCTAGAAGACAACATAGGAGGAAACCTAGGTGAACTTGGGTATGGTGATGACTTTTTTGATAGAAGGCACAATCCATGAATGAAATAATTGATATGCTGAAATTTATTAAAATTAAAAACCTCTGCTCTTTGAAAGACTCTGTCAAGAGAATGAAAAGTCAAGCCACAGATGTGGGGAAAATATTTGTAAAAGACACATTTGATAAAGGACTATTATCCAAAATATACAAAGAAGTCTTAAAAATCAACAATAAGAAACAAGTCTAATTTAAAAATGGGCTAAAGACCCGAACAAACACCTGATCAAAGATGCTAAATAGATAGTAAATAACTATGTAAAAGATGTTTCATATCATATGTCTTCAGGGAAATGTAAATTAAAGCAATGAGCTGCCACTACACACCTATTAGAATGGCCAACATGTAGAATACTGACAACACTAAATGCTGGTAAGTCCTTCTTAAGAAAAACAGACTCCTATGGTGTATTTCACAATGATTACTTCCTCCCACACCCCTCTGCTAGAAGTATGAGAGTATTTTTCTCAGATATTCATTGTAGGAACCTGGTCAAGCTCCTGGAGGTAAAACTCATAAAAGTGTGGGGAACATGATAACAGGGTCCTCCTGGAGTTTTTATCTCTCAGAGTTGTTCATACTGAGCCTCTAGAAACTTGTCAATTAATCTTTAGATTTTCCTACCCTGGCATTAGCTCCTGCAGAAGTTTCTGCTAGTGGGTTTTTCCTCTCATACATTGTGATTCTCTGTATTTGCCCATCTCTCCAACTTTTCAGGTAGTGGTTTATCCTGTGGCCTCACTAATCTGATGGATCTAAGAAAAGTTGTTAATTTTACAACTGTTTACTTGATGTTAGGATGGAGTGATGACTTCTGAGCTTCCCTATGCTGGACTAGAAAAACCGTATTTTTTGTTGTGTTTATTTTTGAGTTTTTAAACAGACTAAATTCCGTAGATTAGAAACTAAGTGGATCTTATACACAGATGAATCCCTAGAACCTGGAAAAGTGTGTGGCATATAATAGATGCTCAGCAAATATCTATTGAATGAATGAATGAACAAATGAATGCATGGATGAATGAATGAACAGTGGCTATTTTCTACCTTCTGCCTTTTTAAATCTACTCTGTCCCACTGTACTAACAGTACTCAATCCATGTTTGTTGCTTTTTATTTTATTATGGACATGCTTGCTTCTAGCATCTAATCATCCTCAAATCCCTTAAAATGTTTCATAGTAATTTTCTGATTGTATCTTTCCTCAGCTCATCTTCCTCTTAAACATGTCTTTTAATGGCTTTCATTCATTATGCTCCATATTCTACTTTCTCTGGGTATTTCTTGGATTATAGTTCATATTTTATTTCACTTTCAAGTCTCCACTTTTAAACAAATTGTTTTCCCACTGTTTAATCTCACAGACCTCTGAAGAAAAGTGTTTTGGTAGTGTGAAATAGTACACTTACAAGTATATCAGGGCCACCTCTTGGGAAGGAATCAGAGTCACTAAGTATATGGTAAAAGTTTCCTTCTAAGGTAAGCAGTCTGTCACACAGGGAACAATACTCCCCAATATCAACACATTAAATGACTAGGAAAGCAACCATCACCCTACATGCTAAAAAGGAACATAAAGCAGTGAATTTTTCTGAAAGTTTCTTAATAGTCAATGACTTACAGTGATTTTACATCAAAGGGTACTTTGAGATAGCCAAATAAGTGAAAAAGCTCCAAACATTCCACAAATGGTCATCTTTATTTCTGACCTCGTGAGCGGCTAAATAAGCAGCTTGTAATCAAACATCTTTTTTGTTTGTTTGTTTTTAAAAATTAGCCATCCATTTTTCTGGGATAAAATCTTAAGTGTGGTAAACATTAAGTAATACTTATTCTTTTTCATTTAAAAATAAAATGTTTTTCATTCCATTTTATAATCAATTTTTTGAAGTAGTTACTCAAGTTTAAGGTTGTCACATTCAACAAATAAAAACTCAAGACACCCAATTAAATTTGAATTTCAATGAAACAATAAATATTTTTTTAGAAAAAATACATTTTTAGTGTATATGTACCCCACGCAATATTTGTCCCATGCAGTATTTAGAACAAACTTATACTAAAAAATTAGTTGTTGTTTCTCTAGAATTCAAATTTAATTGGTTGTTCTATATTTTTCTGGTAACCCCACTCAAGTTACACATCTTATAAAAAAAATTGGAGACCTATGGTAGGTAGATGTTTAGGGAATTGATGTTCTTTGTTTCGTTTGGATCAAGACTTTGATTGCAGTTTGTGTTAAGAATATTTTTGATGAAAGGATGAGCTAAATTATGTGGAAGCCAAATAAATGAGTCAGAACTGTGGTAAGAAGAATTTTGATTAGCTTTAAGGAAAGCTGTCTTCACTGAACAGACAATAGGTTTTGTATACATCTCCTTTCAGTAGAAACTTTTCTTAACCTAACATTTTCTTTATCCCAGATACTCTGAGCTATTACCAACTATAAACTTTAAGAAATAGCGATACAGATATAGGTACGAGGTGCTTTGAACAGTAGAAAAAAGTAGATTAAATCTTCATGAAAACTTAGATTATTAATAAAGATAATTTACTGGTTATGACTCGGAGGAATAAATAGCTGAAAGGAACCAAGAACACCATTCAGTAGAAATCTTCGTAGGCCCTAGATCCTGAGAGAAGTGTTCTAGAGAGAAGGACTTAATATTATTTATATAATGATCTTGAATTTAGGTTTCCACCTGAGGGTTTTCCATTTGCAAGTAGACTGTAAGCTCCCAGATGGTAGATCTTTACCTTATGCATCTTTATATCGCCCACAGTCCCTTGCAAATCAGGGGCTCAGGAAATATTTTCTAACTGAGAGATTAAAATCCAGAGTTTGTACCGAAGGAAGCATTTGGCCTTGAACACACTGTCCCCTTTGTGCCATAACAGCAGATTTCCAGCAAGGAAATTTGGATAGTTCGCTACTCTACTCATAGCACTGACAAGCTGTCACATCAGCTTTGAGTGTCTTTTGTTGGTGTGTCCCGAGTTATTTTCTTCCCACTGATGTCATCCAAACAGTCCTGTTTTTCTGGTTCTTGTTGAACACTTTGATATCCTCCTGCCTGCCTTTAGCTGCTCCCGGCATCCATTATGTTCCCTTTGCCTTTCTGATTTATCACTACCACTTCCTGCCTGTGTTCCCAGAGCAGTGTTTGCTCCATGAAAGGGATTTCCTTGTGGACGGCTCTGCCCAGAATATGTGATTCGATATGGACAATGGAGAGAATCTGCTCAATTGCACACCTTTTTTTTCTGTGCCTTCAACTAAATATATTATTTATCACCAAGTTGTCCTTCTGAAGCACTCTAATGCTTGGCACACTTCATCTGTGGCCGCACGGGTCACAAGACAGTTTTTCCTAAATCTTTGTTTATGAAAGATTATTTTGAAAGGTAATTTTTTAAAAGACATTTTCTTCGTTTCTTTCTCCCACCACCTCTCTCATTAAAGCACAAATCTTTAACAACCCCCTCCTCAAGACATTTTTATAAAATTTTATTTACCTTTTGAATATGTAATACAAACATATTATAGAATCCAAAAGGTATAGATACTATAAAGCAAATGCCCTGCCCCCCACCCCCAGGCACTGAGCAACCCACCTTGCAGGAAAACTATTAACATAGTATGAGAACCCCTCCACGTATGAGCCATACTTTCACAAGCATATATATATATATCTTTTTACAATGCAAAAGGAAGTATACTTTAAATGTTGTTCTGCCACTTGCTTTTAAAAATGATTAATATTTATTAGGAATATAATCCCATTTTAGTACATTTAGAGCTTTCTCTTTTTTAAAAACGACTTTATAAATATCCCATTTTATAGCTATGCAATAACTTATTTTACTAGGAACTTATGAATGGCATTTGGTTTTTTTTTCCTGGCTTTTGCTACTTTATACAATGCTGCAGTAAATATCCTTAAACATATGACACTTCATATATATGCAATATCTATAGGCTATATATCTGGGAATTAAATTGTTGGGTCAAAGTCAAAATGTTAACTAGACTGCTTTAATCACCATTATAAAAGAATATTCTCAAATCAGTTTTGTTTTTGTTGGTCCCAAATTTCTGGAGGAGAGGGTCTCTAGAGTTTTCCTTCCCACCAGGTGCATCTTATTTTGGCTATTGTTTACGTCAAAAATACCTATAGAATTAAATCGTATTTTAAATGTTCTGAGAAATCTTACTATTCAAAGGAGTAGTAACAGTAGTAATAACTAAGTTATTACTACAGTTACTAAGGAAAATCTGTGTGAAGTATTAATAGTGACAGGTAATTAGTTTTCTCTTAATTTTTAATTTACTGAAATTTAAGAACAGAGAATTTTATATAAAGGATTTGCCTTAAATAGAGAATTTTACATAAACTATTTGCCTTCATATGGCACTGGAAGAGACCACTTGGAGGAGGTTTTAGACTCTGAAACATAGAGGACATCAGAGGTCTACAGATCGCCTTTGTACAGATCACTTCTAACGCTGACTCAGAGAACTTGACCACATAAATTCTATATGTGATCTGATCTCTTCTTCTCCTGAGCCCATTACAAGAAGAAATTCTTACCCTCTCTTGCTCTTTTTGCCTAGCATGAATGAACAGCTTGCCTGATGCCACAGATGACAACGTAAGTGCTGCAGAATCTTTCCTCCCTTGTTTTCAAAGAAGACAGCAACAGCCCAGGCTCTTCAGGTACAGCTCATACTCTGACTCTGCCCAGATAAATCACCCATGCTCTGACTTCCAGCAGTGAGGCAGGACTGGGAACACTTTAGATGAACAATTCTCTGTAACTGGTATCACGTTAATCCAGACAAAATATCATTCATTTCTCTCTTTCCATGCTCAAGAGCGAAAACAGGCCACGTCTTTTTATTACTCACGTTTAAGCCTGTTCTCTAGACGTTGATTTACAGCACTGAGTTGAGTAGGTGCTCAGAGCTTCTTTTAGCCAAACTCTAAGTGTGTGTATTCCGCGATTAAACAATGTCAGGTTCATGGCATGACTGGCTTCACATCAAAGTTCTATTATTTGCTGTCACGGACCTTTTGTGCTGATGTTTGCATATCACCTGGGGATAAAAGTATGTTGAAACTTACACTAAGACTTCCTTTTTCTGGGAAGTCTAAATTGCTTGAATTTGGTGGCTTTCAGAAGTTCAAAGCCTGAGAAGCACCCAGTTTATTCTCATTCGTCATGAAAGAGAACATTGAGAGGTGCTCAGTCATGCAGTCTTACAGTTTGCAGTTTGGGGGAATTGGGAGCAGCTGGTTACATAGTTTTCAAGTGGCATTATGGTGGAAAATGGCTGTAGAAATACCTGAGAAGATAAAAACAGGAACAAATAACATTATTTTATTCTTCTCTATAGACATCCTCATCATTGCAATTTGTAAAAATTACTGAGTTTAAAATGGACACCTTCATAATCATACACAGTTTGGCTTAGGAGAGATTTAACTTACTCTGCCTGGTGACTGAGTCATTGTCATCATCCATCTTGCAGCCTTCCTCTGTTTACCGATAGAATTGGCTACAGAGTAAGCCCTTTGCTCATTGGTGCAATTCTAGGTAGTTTATTTAAAATATGCTTTGCATCAAATACAGTTACTGATTTTTTAGGATGATTTAGAAGATTAAATAAGATAGTATGTTGCTAAAACTCTTAGATTCATAGTGCTGTCCATTAAAAATATAATGCTAGCCACAAATGTGAGGCACATATGTAATTTCAAACTTTCCTATAGCCCAATTTAAATAGCATGCAAAAAACAGGTAAAAATGATTTAAATAATATTTTCTTTAATATATTAAAATATCCATTTATATTTAATCAATATAAAAATTACTAATGAAATAGTTTGCATTCTTTTTTATACTAAGTATTTGAAATTTGATGCACATTTTATGTTTATAATACATCTTTAGACTGACTACATCATAAGTGTTCAATAGCCACATATGGATAATGGCTAAGACCTTGAATAATGCATTGTCTTAGAACAGTGGCAAACATTCCATAAATATTAGCTATTTTAGCTCTTATTCTTTTTCTCTTTTCTTATGGAACTTTTTGACTCCATTTAGCATTTATATACTTTCTCTTTGCATGATATCAACTTTTTGTTTTTCTCCTTCCAGAAAGAATACTCATTAAAAAGCACGTTTGTTTCCTATAGACATCTAGTCAACATTTATCCATTGAGAATCCACCATGTTCCAGGCACTGGGACTATTTTTCAGTTTTGTGTTTCCCTTAATGTCTTATAGAGTGTTTTCCCCATGGTAGGCACTTGATAAATACCTGGTGCATGAATTGCCTAGTTTTGTGTACACACACATATTTCAGAGTAGTTTTTTTCAATAAAAGTTATGGTTTTTACAGATTTTTCTTTTTAATTAACAAGCTGTGGTTTTGAACAGTGACAGTATTTGCTCTGATTGAATTTGAGAATTCAATCTGTCATAGAAGTTTTACTATTATTATGTAATCATAGAATGATAGGTCCATTGATGTATCCTTCCAAAAGCTGCATTGCCTCTTGAAGACACAAACTTGACACAAGCTCATCATCTTTGTGTTGGAAATAAGAACACAAAACTGGACATTTTTATGTAGAGTTTTAAATGATTAACTAAAATAACTTAATATGAAAGTCCTATTCAAACTATAAAAGTTGTACAAATATTAGCTGTTGCTAATATTGTTATTAATGGATTCCAGTGGTTTTTATCATTTGTTCCACAGACTGTTGACCCATGACAACCTCTCTAGGACAAAATAAAATGAGTTAAGCAAGTATAGAAATGATATGCTATATACCATACCCCGGGGATTAACATTAATAACTCTATATTAGGATATTCAAAATTCTCATAAGTTTAGTAACAAATCTATTCAACTTCATTGTAAAAACTGGTATACCGTAGATCACACAGAATCTGGCAAATTCTAGATTAAAAAACTAGTTATACGGGGGTCAAGAGGACTGTATTTTAAGCTTGGCTCCTCACTACCTAAAATTGAATCCTTTTTTTCATTTCAATAGATTTAAGGGGTACAACTGGGTTTTTGATACACGGATGAATTGTACAGTGGTGAAATCAGGGCTTTCAGTGTACCTAATACCAGAATAGTATGCATTGTACCCTGTAGGTGATTTTTGATTTCTTACCCTCCTTCCACCCTCTCCCCTTCTGAGTCTCCAAAGTCTGTTATACTACTCTGTATGACCAGGTATACTCACTGCTGAGCTCCCACTTATAAGTGAGTACATGCAGTATTTGCTTTTCCATTCCTGAGATGCTTCATTTAGGGTAATGGCTTCCAATTTTATCCAAGTTGCTGTGAAAGACATTATTTCATTCTTTGTTATGGCTGAGTAGTATTCCCCCAAACACACACACACACACATGCACACGCACAACACATTTGCTTTATTCACTCATCAGTTGATGGGCACTTAGGTTGATTCAATAATATATCTTTGTAATTGTGAATTGTGCCATGATAAACATGTATCTTTTTGATATAATGACTTTTTTTCCTCTGCGTAGATACCCCCTAGTGGGATTACTGAATTGAATGGTAGGTCTACTTTTAGTGCTTTGAGGAATCTCCATACTGATTTACATAGAGCTTTGCTAATTTACATTGCCACCAGCAGTGTATAAGCATTCTCTTTTAACCACATCCATGCCAACATCTGTTGTTTTCTGATAGTGGAATAACTAGAAATCAATTCCCAGGGGAATTCTCAAAACTATACAAATATTTAGAAATCAATTGACCTGCTGTTCGGTGATCTTTGGATCAGTGACGAAATCAAGATGGGAAACAATTGAATCATATTCAAATCCTCTAGTCTCTCTGCACCTCAGTTTCTTCCTTTGAAAAAATATAAATCAGTGATTTTTCAACCCTGATTACAGATCATTATCCCCAATGGAATATTTAAAATAGACAGATTATTGAGTGTCTATCCCTAAAGAATCTAACTCAAGGGTTTGGGATGTGGCATGGATATCTTATATGTGTGTGTGTCATGCATGCACGTGTTTGTGCACACACTAGATTCTACAGTAAAATATATTGCTTACAGTGGCTAGTTGGAAAATGTTCAGGTAAAAATGGTCTCTAATTTTGAGCAGACATGGGAGAGAAGGAACGATCACAATGTTTGGGAAACCAAGCTTGTATAAATAATGTTTGTAGAATGAACAAACAGAAGGTGCTGCGGTATTAGTTGGAATTCTGTGGGGAAGGTTTCAAAATATGTCAAATTATGTCAAATTGATTCCTCTGTCAATGACTATGTAGTTGGGATGTGGCATAAATCTTGGTTTCAGGCTGTCTGTGCCTCAGTGGGAATAATTCTCTGTAAACTGATCAGTCTCTGATAAGATTCTGTCTTCTATTTGTGTGTTCTTAGAAATAAAGGAGAAAAATCAACCCACCCTATCTAAGAATAAAATATTAACAAATTCCTATATGAGTTATATTAGATTGATTTATTATAATTGCTAAAATAGAATAATGAATACAGGGTTTTAGTTTTGGTTTGAAGAGATGATTGGGATTTGGAAATGTGATACACTTTAACCTTATTTTTATTCTATGAACATATCAAAATAGATTTAGTTGCCTTCTCCTTCCTTCTGCAGACACTACTCAATACCCCTCAACCATGCCAAATACTAAGAAGGCCCTTTCTGCATAACGGGATTTTCTGTGTCATTCTGACATGGGTAAGATTGCAATAATCACTCCTAAGCTATGCCTTCCAGGCTAATAATTTTAACAAAGATACCATGAAGGAGGGCTTTCCAAACTGATATGCCACAACCCCAACAATACAGCTGAGCCTTTTACAGAAGTCCCCTGGGACTGAACTTGGCTTCTTCCACCTCCTCTTATGGTATGTGACCCATAGAAGAAGAAAAGCATCTGAGCAACAATCTGAGAACAGATTTGAGGGTATTTAACAAGAGATTCTGAAAAAAAATTACAGAAGTTACACCTGAGAGGCAACATGCTAAACGTGTTTTCAAAGTCAAATGGCAACTTGTTGTTTTGCTGATTGTTTAGATTGTTTCTGACTCCTCCCTTGGATAGTTTAGTTCAAGTCTTCACTAGCAGAATTTTAAAATTTAAATTATTGAATGCCAGCTTTAACTGTTTTCTTCCATTCGCATGTACAAAGTCCGAAGAAGAGAAAAACAAAGTTTTTCCACATCCTCGCCAGCATTTGTTGTTTCGGGATTTTTTGATAGAGGCCAATCTCATCGGGGTTAGATGATATCTCATTGTGGTTTTGATTTGCATTTCTCTAATGATTAGAGATGTTGAGCATTTTTTTATATGTTTGCTGGCCATTCTTCTGTGGAGAGTCAAGATCACTCTTACACTGCTGGTGGGACTGCAAATTAGTGCAACCTCTGTGGAAAAGAATCTGGAGATACCTCAGAGAGCTAAAAATAGAAATACCATTTGATCCAGCAATAGCACTATTAGGCATCTACCCAAAAGAGCACAAAACATTCTATGATAAAGACATCTGCACCCGAATGTTTATGCAGCACAATTCACTATCGCAAGGATGTGGAAACAACCCAAGTGCCCGTCAATCCATGAGTGGATTAATAAAATTTGGTATATATTTACAATGGAATATTACTCAATCATAAGAAACAACAGTGATCTAGCACCTCTTACACTTTCCTGGATTAAAATTAAGCCCATTATCCAAAGTGAAGCACCACAAGAGCAGAAGA
>RJWJ010035428.1:0-16651 GCA_004363605.1 Indri indri
GGACCTGGATCATGCAGCTTGTCTAAGGTCCAGGCTAGGCTCCTAACCCACTCCCTGGTGCTGCCAGGGATAGGGCCCACTCTTTTCCCTCTTCCTGCCTGGGATATTCCTCCCCCAGATGTCCACATGTGCTATTTCCTAACTAATTTCCTTGAGGTATCTGCTCGAATTTTTTTTTTTTTTTTTTTTTAGAAACAGGGTCTCACTCTGTCGCCCAGGTTGGAGTGCAGTGGTGTGATCATAGCTCACTGCATGCAGCCTCGAACTCCTGGGCTCAAGTGATCCTCCCACATAAGCTCCCAAAATGCTGGGACTATAGGTGTTAGCCACTATGCCTGGCCTCAAATTTTACCTTACCAGAGAGTTCTCTGATCACCCTCTGCATAATAGCAACGCCACCCCTACCCCAACCCTGCTTTTTTGCTCCCCAGAGCACTCATTGCCATGAACAGGGTTATAGATATTGGCTTATTTGCATATTGTCCCTCTTTTTCCACTAGAATGCAAGCCACATGTGGGTAAGGACATTGTCCATTTGCTCACCGTTTTAGCTCTGGTCTACATAGTGCCCGGCTTAACATGCATTAAATGGATGAATGAATGAACAGTCTGCTTTGCCAGCAGTGCCTCCCGCCCTGTTCACAGCACAGGGAAATAACCTGCTGCCCACCCCCAATAGCACAGACTAAGCTGGCCTCCCCTTCCTAGCCTCCTGATGGGGAGTCCTAAGTAGGTCTCTTAAATGCAGAGGTAGGCACTTTGCCTGGGGCCCCATAATCTCTCCGTGTGAAAGGAATAAGCAAGGTAGGGCTGTAGGAGCCCTACTGTTTTACCACCATGTAGATGGGCTGGGGCAAAGACTGCCACTCTTGCTGGGTGCAGTGGCTCACGCCTGTAATCCCAGCATGTTGGGAGGCTGAGGCAGGAGGATCATTTGAGTATAGGAGTTTGAGACCAGCCTGGGCAACATGGTGAGACTTCATCTGTACAAAAAATTTTAAAATTAGCCAGGCATGGTGGTGTGGATCTGCAGTACTTGCTACTTGGGAGGCTGAGGCAGGAGGATCATTTGAGCCCGGGTGTCTGAGACTGCAGTGAGTTATGATTGTATTTTGCACTCCAGCCTGGGCTACAGAGCAACACACTGCCTCTAAAAAAAAACAAAAAAATAAAAGACTGCCTCTCTCTAGGACAAGAGCTTTCTACTCTCCAAAGAAGAGACTTCCAAGTGTCAGGGCCATGCACTTGCTATTCATTCTGCCTGGATGCTGTTCCCCTGCTCTGCCTGTGGCTGGCTCCTTCTCATTTAGGTCTCTTCTCAAATGTCACTTTCTCAGAGAACCTCCTGACTCCTCCCAGCCTGAAGTGACCTTTTCACATCCACACAGGTACCTCTCTCTTCACACTCCCTGTTTATTTCCTCCATTGCTCTTATAAACTATTTTCGTTTTTACTATTTCATTTATCTGTTTGTTCATTGACTGCCTCCGCCTGGCCACCTTCATGCAAGATCTGTAGGGCAGAGACCTTGGCTGTCTTGTTCATGTCTGTCTCTCCAGTACCTAGGACAGAATAGAAGGTGCTTTGTAAATATTTGTTGAATTAATGTTCCACCTTTCTCCTTCTAGAAACAAGGGAACTGAGGCCCAAAGGCGAGAAGGGACATGCTGGAGATTAGTGTCAGGACCTAGAGAAGAAGGCAGAGAGGTCAAGTGGAACTCTGGGTCAGAAGGCTCTGACCACGGAGGAGGCCTATCTTCTCTCCAGCCCTCAGTTTCCCCACATATAAGATGGAACGAGGCAGCCATGACCCCTATCCAAGAGGCCTGGTACTAGGGGTGAGACCTCGCGAATTGCCAGAAATGTTATCTTCTGCGCAGCATCTGCCCACCCCAGACACTGCTAAAAGCGCCCCTAAAGCCGCAGGAGAAAACTACAACACCCATGATGCCCGGGGCGGCGCCTGCGCATGGCGGCAGGCCGCAGCACCGCGGGCTCCCTCTAGTGGCGGCCCGGCGCGGCGCTCCGCTCCGCTCCCCTAGGGGCGGGGGACCCGCGGCGCAGGCAGTCGGGGAGCGAGGCTGCAGCGGCGGAGCCCGAACCCGGAGAGGGAGCGGCGGCCGGATCGCAGCCCGCGAGGCCCGCCGCAGCCATGGGCAACCGCGGCATGGAGGATCTCATCCCGCTGGTCAACCGGCTGCAGGACGCCTTCTCTGCCATCGGCCAGAACGCGGACCTCGACCTGCCGCAGATCGCCGTGGTGGGCGGCCAGAGCGCCGGCAAGAGCTCGGTGCTCGAGAATTTCGTAGGCAGGTAGGAGCGGCGCGCACCTGAGCGCGGACCCCCAGCCCCGGGGTCCCCAGAACCCCCTCCCCTGGCCCCGACGGCGCAGCGACCTCGCAGTCCCGGGCGCTGCAGCAGCGCGCGACGCGTCTTCCCTCCCCAGCCGGAGGGAGGCGGCCCTGCCCCCGCCACGAGAGCCCCTCGGGGGCAGCAGCGCCCCCGGCTAGTCTGCAAACGTCGTCAAGCCGCCGGCCACGGAATCACGCCCCCTCCTCCGCCCCATCCTTTAGGGAAGGCTGCGCTCCGCCAGGAGACCCTGGCAAAGGGTTGCCCCCCGCCCAGTACGGGCACTGAAGGAGCGCGCATTACTCAGCACCGCCCTTCGGCTCCCGAGTCCCTTGGAGCGGCAGCACCGGGGGCAGCTCACCCACCCCCACCCAGGCTCTACAGAGGACAGTTCCCTACCCCCTAGGAACTCCTGGGCTTGCGGCCGGGGACAACCGCCCACCCCCAGCCCCTAAAGAGGACAGAGCCCCGTGGGCGCCGAGGACCAGGCACAGCCTCCCCCCGCACACACACCTCTGCGGCTCCCGCCGCCATCCGTGCGCAGCGCGGCGCAGGGGGGAGGCGCGGGCTGCAGGATGAGGAAGGGAAGGGGGGAGGAGAAACCACCTCTGATCCCTTTCTGAGCCGCTGGCCCCTCGCTTGGCCGCGGCCCTGGGTGGGGGGCGCCTGTCAATGCCGTTCTCCCCTTGGCCTGGCAGAGGGATCGTGACGGAGGGAGAAGGCGGCGGAGGGCAGAGATGACTAGGCCAGGGAAGCAGGATGGCGGGGAGGGGGGCCATTTGCGGAACCTAATCCCCCTCCCGCCTCTGATCCCACAAGGCGCTGAGAGGGCCAGGTGGCGGAGTGCACAGCAGCCGCAAAGACAAAGCGTCCTGGGTTTAGGGGGGCAGGCAGGGTCGTGACCCCCTCTGGCATCACCCCCCACCAAAGGAGAAGCAGAAATGGCTTTTCTGGTGCTGAGGAGAGAGAGAGGATGGCGCTCTCGGGGTGCTGGAGGTGGGAAAGGGGGCTGGGCAGACTGAGGGAGGAGGTGGGAGAGTTGACGCTGACCTCCCCTCCCTCCCTCATCTTCTTCAGTAACCCTTGCTTTCTTCCAATGACCTTCATGGCTAAGGAGGTGACTGGCACGTGGGAGAGGGAGGCAGGGGCCCCTCCCCACAGAGGGACAGCAGTTCTGTCCAAGCCAGGTTCTGCTGTGAAACCTCAGACAAGTCACTTGCCTTCTCTGAGCCTCAGTGTCCCCATCTTTAATATGGACAGTTGGACTGGATGGTTGTTCCTGCCCCTCAAATGTCTGGGAAGCCCTGTGCCAGCCCTAGAAGTGACAGGGAGAGAAGCTGACTGCAGAGCTGTGTGTGGGGGATGTGGGAAAGCCACCATGGGGGCGGCTGCGCCCATCTGGACAGCAGGGGAGGCATCTGTCTCTCCAAAGGCTCCTTGCAGAACCCCCTTCCGATCCTGTGACCCCCAAACTGCAGAGACACAGGCAAGAGGCACACAGATGGGTCCCTTCCCCAAGGCCCAGCAGTCAGGGACACCCAGGACTTTACAGTATGCAAACTATATTCCTACCTCTCATCCTTTGAACATTTGCTGAACTCCTGCCCTGTGCGAGGCCGTGTGCTCTGGGCAGGAAGTGTGGAGCGGAACAAGTGGCGACCTTAGCTCTTGTCTACTGAGGCCCTCCCATGTGCCCTGCAGTCCTACTGGGCGCACACAGCCCCCAGGAGGCAAGGACCATGATGCCGTCCTGCAGATGAGGACACTGAGACCCTAGAGGTTGGATGCCTTGCCCAAGGTCAAACATTCAGGAAGGGAAGCACCTGTTAGACTCCAGAGCCCAGGTTCCTAATTTCAGCCCTGCACATCCTCTGCGAGTCAGGCCCTGCACTGAGCATGGGGACGTGCAGGTGTGTGGGCCTCCATTTTCCCCATCTGTGGGATGGGAATGCTGACAGCTGCTCTCCTGCCTTCCTGAGAGGTGGCTGTGGCTCTGGTGAGTTCATGGGTATATAAGCCCTGTGTAAACACGGGGGAGGGAGTCAGTTAGGCTTGGGAACCTATGTGTGCCCAGCCCCTGTCCTCTTGGAGCAGGCCAGCCACAGCCACAGCAGATTTCAGCAACTGTTTGCTTGCTGAGTGACAGAGCAAGGTGTGGACTCTGCCCCAAGAGGCCTGGGCCCTCTTGCTGCCCTCCATACCCCAATGCCCCTGGCTGTGGTCCCTGCAGGAGGCTGTGCAGGCCGTTGAGATGCAGACCCCGGGCGGAGGAGGAGGGCTTAGCTTGATGTGGAGGAATGGGTAGGAAAGCATTAGTGATCCCCCCAAAGCTAGTGAGGACAGGGAAACTGAGGCTCAGTGAGGCTCCCCCCAAGCTGGCCCTGTCTGCTCCCTCATGGGCTCCCAACCTCGCCACCTAGGGCTGCGTCCCCAGACCCGTGGGCATGGTAATAGTGCTTTGCCTCCTGGGGCTTCCAGGAGCCAAACCCCCACGGGGGAAGAGGTGGAAGGTGCAGAGGAAGGAGAGGCTGCTCCAGGCTGGCCTGGGCTCGCGGGCACAGGAGAACGCTGCTGCCCGCCCTGCAGTGGAGCCGGCCCAGCAGCTGCCCAAGACCCTGCTGGGACTTGTGTGGGTCTATGCTACTTCTTCACCCCTCCCCGCTCCTACAGAAGGGAAAACTGAGGCCAGTCCATTCAGTCATTTAGCAAACATTCATGGAGGGTCCACAGTGTCTCAGCCCCGGGGGATTCTGTGGTGGAAAAGACAAAGACCCCGCATTCCAGAGGGAGGAACTCAGAGACTGGAGAATGTGGTCAGAGTCCGGGAGGGCAGCAGGTGCTTTCCATGGGGAGGTCAGAGAAGGTCTGTAGGAGGAGGTGGCACCTGAGATGAGAACAGAGGGATGAGAAGTGGTGTGACCAGCTGGGGGAGGGGAATTCCAGGCCAAGGGAACCGCAAATGCAAAGGCCCTGGGACAGGAAAGAATTTGGTGTGTTTAAAGAACAGAAAGGAGCCACTGTGGCTGGTGTTTGGCAAGCAAGGGGGAGATGGGATCGGAGAGATAGGCAGGGGCTAGATCTGCAAGGCCCTTAGACCACGATGGGTGAGGAGTCCCAGTTTATTTTCATTATCGTTGGAAGCTTTTAAGTAGTGGAATGACTTGAGCCGATTCCGTCAAGGGTGTGACTTGGGGAGGGAACGAGGGAGAAGGCAGGAGACCGGGCCCAAGCTGCTGCAGTGGGCAGGCGGCAGCAGGGCCTGGCCAGGGCGAGGAGGAGGATGGTAATGGAGGGGTTTGGGATATGCTGTGGAGGAAGGTCCGTCCCACTGGAGGACGGATGTAGAAGGCGAGAAAGCGGAATCAAGGGTGACTTCCAGGTCTCCGACCTGCGCTCCCGGCTGAGCGGTGATGCATCGGGAGGAGCAGATGGCGGGGGCGGGGGAAGACCAGGATTCGGGTCTGAGCATACTGAGCCTGAGATGCCCACTAGACTTCTAAGCAGAGACATCAGGTGGCAGTTCGGTGATATAAGTCAAGAGTTCAGGAGGAAGGCAGGCTGGAAATACAAATTTGGAAGCCTGCCTTCCAAAGTTGGTGTAGAGATGAGATTTAAACCCCTAAGAGTAGATGAGGTCATGGTGGGGGTACGTGTAGACGGAGGTGTGCTCGTGGACCCAGCATACTGCAGCATTTCATGAACAGATGCCTGGCGCCCTAGGCCAAAGAGGTCTCCTTGCTGTCCCTCCAGCTCCCCTTTGTCCCTTATTACACACGCCCTCCCCCCAACACTCATCCAGGGCCAAGAGCAGGGTGTCCTGGAACAGGACTCCAGCCCCCCATCCTCACTCACCCTGGTGCCAGGTGGGTTGACAAATGGGCCAAGGCTCGGGCTCTGGAGTCGGACCTGCTCTGCCTCTGACAAGCTGAGAAACCTTGGGCATGTTTCCTAAGCCTACCCAGCTGCTATTTTCTCATCTGTAAAATGGGGATAATAATAGCGCCTCCCCTGTGAGATTATGGCGAATGGTGAAATAACCACTCGGGCTAGGCCTGGCGTAGAGGATGGGCCAGTTCTGTTCCTGCCTGGGCACAGGCTGGCAAGCCCTTTGGGATGGTGCAGGCTGGGTGAGGGTGGGGGTGAGGACGGGATCTTCTCCATCCAGGGTGGAGGAGGGGCCTGGTGAGTGAGCCTCTGCCCAGAGCCCATGGGGCCGCCTGGGAGGCAGGGCTTTAGGTGTCCCCATGGCTGTGCCTGCCCTCTACTGAGGCTCCCTGTCTCCCACCCATCCCCTTGCCCCTCCTTCACATTCTCATCCCAGCATGGGCTTAGTGCTGGTCTTGGCCTCTGAGAGCCCCTCTCTTTGTCAGGCCTAGCCCTTCCCATGAAGACAGCCCACTCCCCACTGTTAAGCTCTGTCTCTTCCTCCAAACACTTTGGATTCATCATAGTGGTCCCATTTCTCAGATTTGAAGACTGAGGCGAAAGAGTATTAGGGAATAACTTGACCTGGAGGGGACAGAGGGAACTGATATTTCCTTGGCATTTGCAGAGTGCCGGGCCCTGGGGCCATAGCTGTGAACAAGCCAGACCCATCCCTGCTTGGGGAGGCTCACAGCTGACCAGGGCAGACAGACATTAAGTCCACAAAGAGCTCACTTGTTGTGTGTTTTGAAAAAGGGTACAAGGAGCCTGATATTGAGGGGATGGGAGTCATCTGGGGGGGGTCAAAAAAGGTCCTCTGAGGAGGTGGCATTTAAGGCTGGACATGAGCAAGACTAGGACTTGGTCAAGCAAAGCCGTGGACTACTCCGGGTGCAGGGCCCAGCCTGAGCAAAGGCCCAGGGTGAAGGAACCCAGTGAGCTTGAGAACCCCGGTGAAGGGCAGCATGGCTGAGTGAGGAGCAGATGCCAGAGGTGAGACTAGGAAGCTCAGGGAGGTAGGGCTTGATGGGCCTGTTAGGGACCCTCGACAGCCACCTCCGCCCTCCCCCAAGAGAGCTGCCAACGGCCACACTCTGCTCTGCCTCGCCATGCTCAGAGCACGCACCTGCCACATGCTAAGCACGTGCTGCCTGCAGACCACGTGCGGAACACACACCTGGGGGCTGCACTTGCAGGAATGTGCCCACCCCCAGCCGGAGGACATCCTCTCCAAACCCCCGCCACACCTGGTGGCCCAGAGGAGCTGAGAATGAAAGGTGACCCTGGCAGACGGCATCTGATCCTGGCGCCAGGAGAATCGAGTTTCCCAGGCCTTGGCTGGGGTCAGAGGGTCGGACCCCCAGGGAAGTGGGTGCAGGCGGGCGGCGGGTTGGAGTGGAGGAAGCTGCTCATGGGCACAGTGCTGTCAGGCGTGGGGCGAGAGCAGAAACACAGGCCCACGTGCCATATGTCTGAATATTCCAGTTATAAATCGAGCTAAGGAACTGCTAAATGCAATGCATTCGGCCCTCCTACCTTGACAAACACATCTTCACAACAACCTGGTCGCTGGGTTTGAATTTAGAATTTCAGACTCCTCACAGTTCCGTGTCAGGATGTGGAGGTGTGGGGACAGGTGGCCCCTTTCCCCAGGCTGCCCGTCTCTTCCCACTCCATCCCTCCTGGGCTCACATGTGGACACCCCAGCCCCCATATCCCAGCTCCATCTGCGGCCCCAGAAAGGACCCTCTAAGGCCTGGGCTGCCTCCAGCAGTAAAATCAGCTCTTGGCGGGCAGACCCTAGCTGTGGGCTTGGGACTGCTGGAGAGGGAATTCCAGGGCACCCGAGTGTAGCCTAGGAGGGGAGCACACACTCCAGCTGGGCACCTTCCCTTGGCCCCTGGGGACTTTTTGCCCCATGGGGAGGGTGAGGCCAGAGAAGGTCCAAAGAGGGACCCCTAACCCCAATTTCCCAGGTCTAAGGGCAGTACCGACGTCCTCTTGGAACCAACAATCCATTAGCAGGAGCAGCAGGGACTATCATCCCAGGTTTTTAGGTGCTGAAATGACACAGAGAGGGTAGGGGACCTGCCTGAAGTCACACAGCAATCAAATCAGAGGCAGGGAAGGAACTGGCACGAGTCTCCTGCCTCCAAGTTAGACCTTTCCATGTGTGTGTCTACCCTCTCTCCGTGGCCCCATGTGTGCACGCACCACCGACACACCTGTTTCTCCTCTTCTACTCTTCCTGGGTGATTCTGGCACTTTCATCCCCTCCCTGGACTGAAATCTGGCTAAGGAACAAGAATTGTCAGCTCTAGCAACTTGGAATTACTACAGGCAATAGAAAAAAAGGAATACTGGGCTTGGAAGGTGTTCAAGACATTCTCCTAAATGGCATCTTCCCAGTGCCCTGGCCAGAGGCCCCAGGACAGACCCTCCCCCCACCCTCCCATCCATTTCAGTTCCCGAGCCCTCTGCGCCCTGCCCCTACCCTCATCCCCCATCTCTCTAGCTCCGCCGCCATTACCTTTGTCTCAGCAGCGGGGGCGGCCTCGTTGTCCTCCCAACCCATTCTCCACCCAACAGCATGGAACTCTCCATAGCCTTCCAATCTTGCCTCCTATGTTTGAAGCCCTCCTGGGACCCCCTGCCCGCAAACCAAGCCCCAGCTCCTGAGCTGGGCCCCTGAGGCCTGATTACTCAGCCCAGCATCCCCTCCGGCCAGTCCCTCCTGGTCTACCCGAATGTCTTACAGTTCACGGAAAAAAATGGGCTGTGCCCCCCCCTCCTGGGGGGCTGTTGCATGTGCTCCCCTCTCACCTGGAAGGCTCTTCGCCCTGCCCTGTCTCCCTCCTTCCCTGGCTTTTTCCTCCAAGTCTTCTATCTGCCAACACCTTATTGCTGCCTTTTGGGGTGATAGAAATGTCCTAAAATTAGATTGTGATGATGGTTGCACAACTCTGTAAATATACTAAAAATCATTGAATTGTGCGTTTAAAATGGGTAAATTTTTTGGCATAAAATTATACCTCAGTAAACTGTTTAAGAAATCTTAAATCCTTGCCGGGCGTGGTGGCCTGTAATCCTAGCACTCTGGGAGGCCGAGGCGGGCGGATCGTCCTGAGCTCAGGAGTTCGAGACCAGCCTGAGCAAGAGCGAGACCCCGTCTCTACCAAAAATAGAAAGAAATTAATTGGACAGCTACAAATATATATAGAAAAAAATTAGCCGGGCATGGTGGCACATGCCTGTAGTCCCAGCTACTCGGGAGGCTGAGACAGTAGGATCGCTTGAGCCCAGGAGTTTGAGGTTGCTGTGAGCTAGGCTGATGCCACGGCACTTGCCCCAGGCAAGAGAGTGAGAGTCTGTCTCAAAAAAAAAAAAAAAAGAAATCTTAAATCCTCTGGATTGATCCTCACATGGCTCCCACGACCTGCCCCTCGGTGTGGGGCCAGGGCTCTGTTTCCACCCAGGATGAGCAGCTGTCAAGGAAGAAAGAAGCCCGTCGCCTTGGTCTGAGAGCTCCTGGCAGACAGCCGCTCCAGCCATGGTTAATATTAACGTCTTATCTATTCATTACCTTGCTATTCTTTTATCACTCCGGCTCACATGCCTCTGGTCTTGATGCAGGGAAAACAGGCCACTAGACTGGAAAGGGAGAAGAACCTCAGCAGGTGAATGCATGCTCACCTCTGACCGAAGTCCCCAGTTCAAGGGGACCCAATGCTGTAGCACACACAAAGCCCTCAGCACAAGGCGTGTGCTCAGGGAGTGGGCGCCACCGATGGGCACCCTCTGTTAGACCCTTCCACAGCCAGGATCTCAGGACATTCCCTCCACAGCCAGCCCTAGGAGGGAGCTGCTGGATGTGTCCCATTTCACTGATGGGGAAACTCAGGCTCAGAGCAGGGAAATAATTTAGTGGGGGAGCTGGGGTTCCTTCTCATCAAGCTGCTGGTGATAAGAAATACAGATCCAGATGTAGCTCCATACTGAGTAACTTTGGAAATGTCCATGATGTGCCGTTAGGTGAGCAGAGAAGCTACCAAAGTGTGCATAGGAGCCCGGTGTGCGGGCACCTGAGGGGCCTGTGACTTCATTTCTCCAAGCCTCAGTTTCTTCCCCTGTAAGATGGGGAAACTGATCACACCGTCCTCACACAGCAATGTGGGGATCAGTCCAGAGGATTTAGATTTCTTACACAGCTTTATTGAGGTACAATTTACATGCTGTAAAATTTACTCATTTTAAGTGCACACTTCAATGATTGTTAGCATATTTACGAAAATATACTAAAGTCATGCAACCATCGTCACAATCCAATTTTAGAACATTTCTATCACCCCCAGAAAGAAATCTCATGCTGATGCAGTTTCAAGTTCTGGGCAGAGTCCCTGGCTGACAGTCACCATCCATCAGCGTTAGCCACGATTATTATTAATAATAGAATGTTTATAATGGTTCTCTACAGGTGTTGGGATGATGGTTGGTTTTTGTTTTTTAAATATTTCATGCACTTTCTGAAGTTTTTTTCAAATGGAGAAACTATGATTTTTATTCTTAAAATTTTATTTAGTATTATTATTTTTTTTAGAGATAGAGTCTTACTCTGTTGCCCAGGCTGGGGTGCAGTGATGCAATCATAGCTCACTGTGGCCTCAAACTTCTGGGCTCAAGGAATCCTCCCAGCTCAGCCTCCTGAGTAGCTGGGACTATAGGCATGCACCACACCACCTGGCTGATATTTAAAAATTTTTTGTACAGATGAGGTCTTGCTGTGTTGCCCAGCTGGTCTCAACCTTCTGGCCTCAAGCGATCCTCCTGCCTCAGCCTCCCAAAGTGCTGGGATTATAGGTGTGAGCTGCTATACCCGGCCTCATTTTTTAAATTAGGAGCAAAAGAGAGATCTATTTCCATTTTGAAAATGTAAAGTCATCAACCCTTGGAAGGAAGAAAGGAGGAAGCGAGGGAAGAAGAAAGCAGGACGGATGGAAGGAAGAGGAGGAAGGGAAGATGGTAATCTTTCCCTAGCAGGGAAAATGCTTGCCGTGGACAGAGCACTGACTCAGTCAGGAGCCCTGTGTACCGGTCCTACCCTGTCACCAACTTGCACCATGGCCTTGGGCAAGACTCTTCCCCTCTTTGTGCCTCAGTTTCCACTCTGTACGATGAGGCTGATGGTGGGGAAACTGGAAGAGCTCGTCTTCACATCATTCTCTTGGTAAGCAGGGGTGTCCTGAGAGCCCCTTACGAGCTGGGTGCTGGGATCTGGTGGAAAACAGGCCCGGCCCAGTCCCCATTCTCAGGATCATCAAAACATCAAGGAAAACCAGGGCCAGAACTGCCCTGCAGTGTTCAAACCTCAGCTTGAAATTCATGAGTTGTGACGTGGGCCCGCCCAGGGCCTCCTGGGGCAGTGGAACAGAGAGGGACTTGTTGCCCGGGGCAGACTCACCTCCTCCCAGCTGTATTTCTTGGCCCAGCCCCTCCCTTGCCCCCTCAGTTCCCTGCTTCAGAGGGCATCTCAGAGCCCGCCCAGCCCCCCTGCCTTCCGCTTCCAGGGGCAAGATTTGGCTGGAAATATCCTCCCCCACCCCTGACTCTTCCGGCCAGCCTCCACCTTCCCACTCCGCCGCTACCGCATGGGGCGCTGTGGTTGTGGAGGTCCAGCCTGTGTTCTCCGCATGCTCGAGAGCCACTAGTTTTTATAATCCCATTATAATAGCCACCATTTGTTCAGGCACCAGCTCAAATAAGCCTCACAGCAACCCATTTTACTGTTCTGAAAACTGAGGCTCAGAGAGGTGTGGTCATTTGCCCACAGCCACACAGCTCCTAAGTGGCAGCTCTGACATTCAATGCCGGGCCTGTCTGACCTCAGAGCCCAGCAAACAGAACTTAGAAGAGTGGCCACCACTGGGCACATGCCAAATCAAGCATGTTACTTCCTGGCGCTGTTTGAGGTCAGCAGGGCCTGGGAACCGGGGTCCCTGAGCTCTGGCGGGTGGGGGGTCACGTTAGCCCTTTGGTGCAGTTTCTCCAGACCCTTCTGGAGGTGACAGTGCCAATTCAGACAGGGAGCGTTGGTGTTTGGAGATCCTGGGCGGCGTTTATTTCGTCTTCCCTGTGCTTCAGGTTTGAAGGTGCCTCTGCAGATGGCCAGGCAAGGCCTCCCTGGGAAACCACCATCTGCTCCAAATGAGTGGGAGCGCTGGCATGCCACCATCCCTGCCTCCCACACGGGCGTGGCACACAGCCGCCCAGGCTGGTGGGCCTGACACTTTTCTCTGGGCACCTGTTCTGTCCTCCCTCAGCCTAAGCAGGAGCTGGAGGCTGGACCCAGCCCAAATCCCTGCTGGGAGGGGTGCCCAGGGGGCCCTTTAACAGAGTGCTGAGGTGGGACAGTACGTCCAGGTGAAAGGAAACAGCCGTGGAGCTGCTGAGCCATGCTCCTTCCTGCCAGTATGGCCGAGCACCTGCTATGTGCCAGACATGGGCTCAGCTTTTTCCGTGAAAAGTCTCCATGAACCCTCTTACAGCCACATTTGGTAATATATGACACCCAGTTAATATAACACCCATTTATAGCTGAGGACTTTGAGGCCCAGAGAATGAAGCAATCTGGCCAAGGGTAGCAGGCTGGGGAAGGACAGATGTAGATTTGAACCCAGGGCCTCTGCCTGGTACTGGCTCCTAACCACTGAGCCAGTGCTCCTTAAACTTGAAAGGGGACATGAAAATCACCTAGAGATCATGTTTAAAATCCAGATTCTGCCTCTCCCCTACCTCCCCCTTGAGATTCTAACCCAGCATGGCTGGGAATGTGAGTCTTAGCAAGCTGCTTGGAGAGTTCTGACGTGGGCCGTGTGAGGGCTTCACTTTGAGAACAGGGGCCATGCAGAGATGGGGCACCTCCCCACCAAGGCATCCCAAGAGATCTTGGTCTAAGGAGAGGCTCCACCCCCAGACATGGCCCTGCCCTCTGATCTCTGCTTCCCAGAAGCTACTTGTCCTTTAAGCAGTGCCAGGGGGCAGTGGGTTGGGGTGGGCTGGCCCAGGCCCCTGCCCACCCACTGCCCTCCCCAGCTGGGCCCTGGGCTCCCCACACCCTCTATGTGGCATCTCAGAGATGTGCCACTTCCACCCCTAAGGCCCACCAGGGCTGGCTGGGCCCATCTGCTCAGGGGGAGCCCTCTCAGGGAAGAACTCCAGGGAAAGTCCATGTGTCTGTGTGGGGGCTCTCTGTGGGGAGTCCCATCCTTCCCAGCCCCTCCCACAGTTTCCATGGCAACAACAGTCGCCATGGTATTGCTGGGTGAGGAGCTGGTGGGGAAGAGGGTGGACCCCAGCCCCCACACCCACCCCAGCCTCTGTGAGAACAGATGTCCTATTTCCATAGCCCTGGGGGACCCCCGAAACTGGGGGACTGGGGGGTCACACCCCCACATGAGTCATTGAGTAAAGGATGGGTGAGAGAGAGACAGGAAGTCCTCCCTCCCCACAGTGCTGTGCTGCCTGGCACACCTCTGTTCTAGCACACACCACACTGCATTGCATTATCTGTTTACTCGTCTGTCTCTCCCGCCACACTGAGCCCCTTGGGGTGGGGAACTGTCTGACTCATCCTCTACCATCCCCGCAGCCCAGCACAGGGCCTGGCACAGACTGAATTTAATTGAATTACATAAAAGCCAAGTCTGGCTCCTAGGGTTTGAGGTGGCGCAGTTGGATGGGAAAGTTCCCAGGCTGGGGGTCCAACAGGCACTGGGTTTGAATCCCCGCTTGGTGGTATGACCTTGGTATGACTTTGAGTGAGTCACTTTACCTCTCAGAGCCTCAGTAGCTTCATCTGTAAAATGATCATTTCTATATCACAGCACTGTTTTGAGGACTTGGGGGTTCAATCAGAATTAATTGAGCACCTCTTATGTGCTGAGTCCTGTCCTGGGCATGGGGACACAGAGGTAGACAGAAAGATGCCGGCCCTTCCCTCCTGAAGCTCACAGTCTGGCAAGAACGAGAAACACTTGCCTGGCACGCAGACATGATTAATAAGCACAGGACTGACTCCTCCCCAGTAGCCTCTGCTCTCTGCATGGTGGGGAGTCGGGGGCAGACCCCAGGAGGAGGCCTTGAATGTAGAAGCTCTGGGCCTAGTCTGTTGTCCCCAGGACCCTTTGCCCCTGACCCTGGGGTACAGGAAGACTTATGAGGCCACGTCAGGCTCTGGGCTGGGGCAGGACACCTACGTTCAGCCTCTGGCTCTGTCTGAGCCCTGTATGAGCCTGAGTGTGTCTTTTCCCCTCCCGTGGTCTCCATGTGCCTCTCCATGGACAAGGCAGCTGGCTGGGTCTCTATGGTCCCTTGGGCTCCCGCCTGCTCCCTCCTTTCCTGGGCCCTGGGGATCCCATGACTGCCAATTCCAACAGCCCAATTCCTGGAGAGGCCTCCACCCTCAGGCTGTGCCAGTCTGGGGGAGGGGGCTGGGGGAGGTGGATGAGAAGAGCCGACCAGACAGAGAGAACCAGCACTGCAAGGGTCAGCCAAAAGGAAGCCGAGGTTGACACTGGCACAAGCAGATGTCTGAGGTATAGACTGTCATGTCTGGGGACAGGGAATGACTTGGGACCCCTCAGTCCAATCCTTCACAGGGGGCTGGGTCCACAGAGGGCTAAGGCCAGGGAGCTATCACTGCAGAGTCAAACAGATCTGAGTCCAGGATCTGCTCTGCTAGATACTGGCTGTGAACCTGAATGTCTCTGAGCCTCAGTTTCCTCATCTGTAAAATGGGGATAATAACAGCACCTACCTCATGGGGCTACTGCATGGGGTCCATGAGACTCCCACCAAGCGCCTAGCAGGCAGTGGGCACTTAAGAAGCATGAGCTCTTTTCCTTGCCTCCTCCTTCCCCTCATCCTCAGCCCCAGCCAGATGGCGCCCGGGAAGGGGAAGTGAGCCACTGTCCTTCCCTACAGCGGAAGGGAGGGGAAGAGGCACAGCTGTTTCTTGGGATCCACTCTATGGCCACTGGACACATATGCATGTGGGACACCCCATGATTCAGTTTCTCCCAGGCTCAATAGCAATGGCTGGGTTGGGGCAGGGACTTCCTGTTGGCTCAGCACCAACAGGACATATCTGAGAGAGATCTGGGGAGTTGCTGATCTAGTCTCTTGGCAGCTCTGATGCATAAATTCTGTGACCAGGGGACTTGGGGGAGGGTCTTTTCTACCTTTCTGGGCTGCCGTCTCCCCTTAGTGACCTCAAGCCCTTGTGCTAAGGTGCAGTGGGGCCAGCACTTTTGGGGGAGCTCTGCCTCTCCCTGCAGGACAGATACTCCTGGACAGAGCCCCCTCAGATCTAGAGCCTCCTCTGACCCCCAACTGATTGCAGGGACTTCCTGCCTCGAGGATCTGGCATTGTCACCCGACGTCCCCTGGTCCTGCAGCTGGTCAATGCTACCACAGGTAGGTGCCCTCCTCCACCAGCAGCTGGGCCTGCCCTCCTCAGCCCCTCCCCCATCCCCAAGGTGAGGTCCAGCCTTGCTTGCTGTGTGACTTTGGGCCTCGACTCCCCATCTGGACAGTGGGGATAAAAATACATAACGAAGACGTGGGTAATTCTTTTGAGGGGTTGGGGAGGTCTATTACCGTTGGGAGATGGGACACTGGTAGGGTTCTGGCCCATGATGCTACTCCCCCCTTCTCCTGCTCGCTTCTGGGGCAGAATATGCCGAGTTCCTGCACTGCAAGGGGAAGAAATTCACCGACTTCGAGGAGGTGCGCCTGGAGATCGAGGCCGAGACGGACCGGGTCACTGGCACCAACAAGGGCATCTCGCCAGTGCCCATCAACCTCCGCGTCTACTCGCCCCACGGTGAGGCCTGACCCCGCCCCCGGCCTCCGGGACCCTCTCTTGGCCACGCCCCCTCGCTGGCACCTGCGTACGCGGCCACCCTCCTACAGGCTCAACCCTCACAGCGCCCCCTCCTCTGGGCCACCCTACCCCGAGCTCCACCCCCTGGGGCCCCGCCCCCTCTGGCCACGCCTCCAGCAGGCTGCCGCCTTAGCCTGGCCCTGTGCCCTGATCCCGCCCACATGCCAACCGGCTCCTGCCCAGACCCTTCCTAAACCCGGCCCTGTGCCTAACTCCGCCCGCCCATGGCCACGCCCCTCGCCTTGAGCCCGCCCTCTCGCCGCCCTGTCCAGTGCTGAACCTGACCCTGGTGGACCTGCCCGGAATGACCAAGGTCCCGGTGGGGGACCAACCTCCTGACATCGAGTTCCAGATCCGGGACATGCTCATGCAGTTTGTCACCAAGGAGAATTGCCTCATCCTGGCAGTGTCCCCCGCCAACTCTGACCTGGCCAACTC
>RJWJ010035429.1:0-16670 GCA_004363605.1 Indri indri
ATGGAGATTCCTGCTGAAAGAAATACAACCAGCCAACCTTTTGTATGTATTAGGTGCTGGGTTAGGTGTGGGAGATGTGTGAAAGAGAAATGGCTCATTCTCTTAACCACCTTACTTTCTAGTACAAGCTTATGGTGAGTAGGAAATATCATACTTACATAGCTCTGATTTATCCTCCCTATTTATCTAGATGTTTTTGAATGAATGAATATATAAATGCAAAAATGACTGTGATAATTAAATTGTTCTTAGGCATGACATGACCTGGCATTTCAAACTTTACAATAGAATAGCTATTGCAATTCCAGGCTTTTTTCCTTGAGATTATCTGCAAAAATATCTTTTATCTGTGTTTGACTTGGATATGACCTGACCTATGAATAGTTGCTCAGATGTGTCAGCTATGTTCTCAGTGTTGTCTGGGATCATAAGTCAATTATTGTATTCAATTTTATATCCTTCACTAATCAAGTGAATTTCCAACATCAAACAGAACCAATATCATATAAATATAAGTTTATGAAGGAAGAATAATTGCATTTAACTGTATTTATAAAGCAGATTATTGTGGTTTTTGCAACAATTTTATATCACATTTTTGTATGGACTTTCATTAAAATTTTAATGGCCTCTTTTGTCCATTTAAGTCTCAGTTAAAATTGGGAAGAACACAACTGTCTGTGTAAAATATGCTGGAGAAAATTATTAAATGTTTGGGAAAATTATTGTGTTCTGAATAACTGAAAACTGTGCCAAAGTGTTACACGGAGAAGTAAATGCAGGGTAGCTACAAATCATTAATTGAAGGAAGGCAGATGGAAGTATACATTTTGCACTAAATTTCTGAAACATTTGGGGAAGAGAGAACAGCCAGTCCTTGTTTTTGTTCTTTTTCCCTCGGCAATGTGTTCCTGAAATGAACTTCAAATATCAAGATGAAATAAACAAATCATTTTTGCCTTTATAAAGTTAAAATTAATATAAATACATGGTTGCCCCCCACCCCAAATTGGCATCAGCAAGTTAAAATGCTCATTTCAGCTACTTTCTGGACAAGTTCAGCTACTTAAAGAGATTTGACTTAGCAAATATTTACTGAGCTTATGCTCTATGTCAAGAATTCCTGCACGTATACTCTTTTGAGCATTATGCCTAAGGCTGGAGATTTAAAACCTAGCAATATACGGTCTCTACTTCAAGAAGACGAAAGGAAGATAGAGGAGGCTAGTATAGGGTATTTGATATTGTGTTCACAGTAGGGACTAGTTCCCACCTGGGATGAGTAAATCTCCCTGGAGGAAGTGAGTAAAAGTGATCCATGAGTCCCACCTTGTAAGATAAAGAAGACACTGCAAAGCACAAGAGGTTTTCCAGAGAACAACGTGAGCTATACCCATCAAAGTCATGGTGTCTTTGAGGAACCCAGAGCCCCAGTATGGCTAAGATTGAGCAGCTGGGTGCCAGGAAGCTGGCAGTGTGTAAAGGGCCTTGAATGCCGTACTCTCTAGAGTTTGGACTGTACTTGTCAAATATCAGATTTGTAAATTTTAAAAATATAGTAGGTATCTGTCATAAAGCGTGTGAAGCATTTTCCTTTTTGGGGTATAAGGCCCTCTCTATTCTCAGTTCTTTTAGAATAAATGGATTTGAACACACTCCCCACTGTCAAATGGGCATGTATCTTAGAACTGACCAATTCAAACGCTCCTTCTTTTGGTCTGTCTGATAAGGCATATGAAGCATAAATCAACTACAAAAAGATAATCAATATTTGAGACTATCAGGGAATAGGCATTTTATATTGATGACATTGCTGAATGAATAGAATATAGCCAAAAGCACCACCACGAGAGCAAACAGAAAGAAACTGAGATACAAGCAACAAAAAGGTAAGCAACAGCGAAGCAAGGAGAGAGAAAAATAACTGAATAAATTATATTCATGCTTGGATCCAGACATGCCTAAACCTAAAATACCTTCTGAATTTTTAGTCACTTTAAAAAAAAATAAAGTTAGATTCTTTCCATTTCTAACCAAGATAACTATAACTAATTTTTAAAAAAGTCTACAAAAATAGACAATTAAAATGGAAGAGTATATTAGTTTTTAAACATGAGATGAAAGAACCTGAACTAGGAGGATAAATAAGAGGAGAGAATTTTTATATAAAAGTGGAGACATAATTAAATTCAAAAGCTAATAAAATGAGAAATATAAATCATTGCTCCAGAGATTAAGTAAAACAGGGAAATCAAGAGAGAAGGAAAGGTTTCTGGGTACCTAATGGGTTATGTTTTTGTTTTGGGACTTATGGGTTTTGGATACTTATTTAGAATTAACATGGATTTTAGCAAGTATTTGAAATATAGGTTTGTAACTCTGGAGAAAGTTTAGGTCAAAATATACAGATTTAGGATTTTGTAACATAGTCGAGAATGTGTTTGGAGGTGAATCAAACACATTCATGTTTCAGAAATCAAAAGTGGAAAGTATTCCATAGACAAGGATTGAAATCATTGTAGACTTTAAGCAAAGTGAGGGTCAGTGAAACAAGGCTGGATCTTGCAGGCTAAATGGCATCAGCACTACTTTCAAGCATAGCAAAATGCTGAGCACAGTCATCAAATTGCAGTGGATTTTGGAAAGAAGAGAGGTGTAAAAATCAAGCAAGCAAAGGCTAATCATCTATTTCAATGAACCTGGCAATGGAAAGGAAGACATGGAGCGTTACCTAAAGAAAGGCATGCCAGAAAAAGGTTTAAGAAATATTAAATATTAAAAACACTCAAAAGATTTTTATGAATTTATAGATAGAGGAGGAAGAAACAAAGGAGAAGAGATATAATAAAAAAATAAAGGCACAGGAGAGAAATAAACTAACCTTTATATGGTTCTAGAAGAGGAAGGAGACTGCAACCTTGGGTATGGGTGGAAGATAGTTTCAACCAAGCCTTGAGGAAAGACGATGAAGATGAAAATTTAGTTTTGAGACAGAAGAGAGGAAAAAATAAAACATTACTATTTTCACTTCCATGAAGGAAGAGTTTAGGCCATGTGCTGAGAATTAGGACCCTGAGAAAGGAAGCTTAAGAATTAATGTTCAAAACAGTGATTGTGAAGAACAGAAAATGGCCCACATGAGTTGCTCAGGGATTTTCTTTTTTTTGACCCATAAATGTAATTAAGTTTCCTGAGACAGCTAGAAACCTACTTGTAATGGAGCTTGCAGCCTATCTGTGAGGGACCTGGTGCAGAATCTGAGAAAGGAAATGTTTGGGGGTATCGAAAGCTTATATTGCCCACATGATTGTGGCAAAATTTAGGGTACCAGGTAAACGAAGACTGATAGTGAAAGGTGTGGCCCAGGGGTTGGAACAATGGGCACAAGATTCAAACTGAGGAACTTGTGAAAGGAAATCTCCAGGAGGCAATAAACTGGGAGAACGGTTTAGCAAAGGACAAGGTTAGCTAGAAGTTGTCATCGTAGGGCAGTAAAGAAAATGTAACGACAATGCCCAGGTTTTAAAAACTGTATATTCTGAGTTTTGACAAAGGTCCAGGATATAGCTAACACTATATAATATTCAAAATTCTATACATATTATAGGAAACTCAAGTGAAATAGAGCTGAAATTTTTTGGCATGAGTAGGGGGCAGCTGAGGCTGGTTGGGGGGAGCAGTGTTCTGGAAACCCGGGTATTGAAGGAGTCAACAACTGGATATTATGAAGCATTTTGGAAGTTTGAAAATAAAAATTAAAGAAAATGAAATGAAATTAAAAAAAGGAACTTTTTACAGATTGGCTACATTCAGGAGAGCATGTATTTAAGGGATTTTCAATGCATATTTACAGTAATAAACACATTTACAGACTAGTCATATATTTTCTACCGTAAAATGACAGTATGTCCTTTTTAAATATTGTCTAGAGCATAACCTCTGTGATATTAATTTTTACAGGCCGTTGTTTCATTGATCAATCCAAGCATGTTATTTTTATAGCTAGGTTTATTTTAGTGCAATGTTACGCTTTCTCAGTCGACCAATCTCAAATATTGTATTTTATGCAGCAGCAATATGGCATCTGAAAAAGAATAATATTCTACCTTTCACAAAAAGTACTTGGTTTTATATTACTTTGGTTTACAATTTTATAAATGACCTACATGCAAAGCATTTGTGAGAGACTGCGTGAAGGTAAGGGGAGTTTGGAGATTATAAACAAAATTACATTAACGGGAGGCTGGAGTCACTTAGGGAGAAAAGGAAAGCAATAGATCAAGTTTAAATGGGCATCATTAATGGGAGTTATGGGCACACATCTCAAAATGAATATACCCCAAAGAATTTATAGAACACCTCTCATAATTGGAAAAAGACAGATTTTACAATTATCCTCAGGACAAGCCGCCGATAGAATAAAATACATAGCTTTAGTGTCAGGAGAAATGTATGAGACAAAAGGGAGTCTTAGTTGCAAAAGAGAAAGAAAAGAGGAGGAAACATACAGACTATGCAACAGGGCAGAACTGCAAATGGGCCCTGTTTGGCAAGGAATATTCTGAACACACGTACATGTCAAACAAAAATTAGAAGTATTTAATTGCTATTTTAAAAAGCTACAAATACTATTTCTGCAATAAAACGATAGTAATCTAATAAGCATTCTTGCCACAGAAATAAATATATTATGAATAGATCTTTGGAATTGTTACTATCTGGAATAAATTTTAGAGATTAAGCATTACCTTTGCTTATGCTGGATTTGTTAAAAATCACTAATGAATATTTGGTGAGGAAAAAAATCTCTGTACAACAGTGTTTGGTCATTTCAACTTTGGAATCAGTTTTCTATTAAATATTTGTATATTTGGGGAAGAAACTTATAATCTTTAAAATATCTAGAATTTATATTTTTTATGTCACAGGATATATCAAATGGTAATTTCATATACCTTTATATAAATCATCCTGAATTAAATGTAACTAGATGTGTGAGATTTTGTATTCTTTTCATTTTCTTTATTTTTTTTCCTTTCATTTTTGGGGCTCACTATCTCCAGATTTATTTAAAGGAGTAAAAGGGTACATATTTATTGAGATGGCCTATTCTACTCCCTTAAGACAAATTAATGGCTTTCCTTGCCAGTGTTAAATCAAATATCATTTAAATACCTTATCAAATAGGAGTATCATACTTTTTTTAAAAAAATAACCTTTTTATCTTACAATAGTCTTAGATTTACAAAAAGTTTTAAAGATAGTACAGAAAGTTCCCATATACACCAACCTCAGTTTCCCATATACTAACATCTTATATTAGTATAGTGTTTTTGTCTTAATTGATGAATGACATGGTAAATTTGAGGTTCTTATTAGAATCTCAAATGAAGTTGTCAAATAGTTAGAACCAAAGGAAGGCTTAGGTTAGATATATAAATTTGGTAGTCATTACCAAAAAGATGATAGGTAATGTCAAGAGATAAAATAATATAGAATATGAGTTATGTAGGGAAGAGAAATGTGAGTATACATGGGAAGGAGAAAGGGACTGAGAACCAAATCTTGAGGTGCCCCCAACTAAGAAGCCAGGAAGAGGAAGAGGAAAAATGAAAACCAGTGACAGTGAAATAGAAGAATAAGGAGAGTGGAATATTCTAATAGTCTAGTGAAAAGGTGTTCTAAGGAGAAAGTGGACAACTCTGTTAAATGCATTAAAAGAAGGCTCATGATTGATTATCAGATTTGTCAAGATTTAGCAGACTAGTGGTCTTCACTTACCTCAATGTGAGCAGTTTCATGGAATGATATGGATATAATCTGGAACAAAAAATGAAAGTGAAGAGATGACAGCAAGAATAGAGAACAAATTTAAAAGGTTTAGCTTGAGGAGCAATGAGCCTCAAAATCTTGAAGGATTACAGCACGAAGCATTAATTTTTATGTTCCATTGTCTGATGATTGGGCTGTTTGGCTGATCTATGCTCGGGGAGACTCCAATCTTCCAGTTTAGTACAGGTTGGTCCTCATGTCTTCATTCTAGGGTGTAGGCTGATGGGCCAGCAGTTTATGTCTTGTGTACTTTCCATGCATGTTGCAGGAATTCAATAGAGCTAACAAAATGAAAGAAGCAATTGCGAAACTTCTGCTCATGAGACATCCAGTGACGTTCCATCAGGAAAAATAGTCATGTGGCCAATCCTAATATGAACAGGGCTGGGAAACAAACATCACCAAATCTAGAGAAAAGTACTAAAGATTTTCAGGGAAAAAAATGTAATCTAATCTACCACTGGGCTATTATATCAAGTACATTTTTTTTTTTTGAAATTGTAGTATGGTGTTCTGGTTACATTCTAATAACAGCGATCTAATAGAAAGGGAAAAACTATAATACAACAGAAAGGGGGATAATTTCAGGAGCAGGGTTTATTAAGTGAATCAGGGAGGAATGGGATCCAGTACACAAAGGACTGAGTTTGAGTGGGAACAGGGGAAGTTAACACACCGTGATAGGAGGGAAGACAGAGAACATGAGTAAGATACAGACAGATTAGTAGATTTGGTGGGGAGCAGATAAGATGGTTCTTTTATAATTAAATCTCGTGCACTTCTTTTTGTTCGTAGTTTATCTGGCTCTTATTTCTCTTGCCCGTGAATAATGTCTTTTTCAAAGAATATGTCTTTGTGGCCTTTGTGTTACCAGTTTATTGTCTTGGCATAATTCATGTCACAACTTCAACCATTAATCTGCGCAAATTAAACCCAAATCAGTACCTCAGGCCCAGATCTGCTTTATTTACGCTCTAACTTGCAGGTCATACTGCTAGACAGCTTCACTAGCAACTTTTACTACTCCTCAAATAGCAGATGAAAATTAAACAAGAAATATATGTATTATCTCTTCTGTTCATATTGGCTCATACTCCTGCTTTTAACTTACCAGTCTGCATGGCCTAAAAGCTCAGGTTTATATTATTCTTCCCATTCTTTTAGATGATACTTAGTATGTGATCCAGATTTGTTGATTTTTAACATTGTGTCATATTAAGTACTTCAATTTCCTGTATAATCCCTTTCTACATATTAGCTCAGAAACTTGTGTAATTTTGCATATTTACAAATTAACCTAATTGAATGAAAGGTCCCTGAGTGAAATCTTACATACATGTACACACATAAATATATGTATATGATGCATGTACCTCGACCTTGGACCTCCCAGCCTCCAGAACTATGAGAACTAAATCTCTATTCTTTATAAATTGCTCAGTGTGAGATATTCTGTTACAGCAGCACAAAATGGACTAAGACAGCAGGCAAGATCAGCATGAGAATAGAATATTCACACTCCTGGGTCCTTCACTTGATTTCACCTTGGGTTAGCTGTCAGGCTTATGAGGGCCAACACTCTAGTCCAACAGCCTGTTCTGCAGATATCGTCTCTGGGATACGGTGGTGGCTACATTCTTTGTCTTGTCAGGCCAAGAGGTGATCCCAGCTCCCTTGTGGCTAGTCCTAGGACACTGCATCAGTACGTGTTGGTTGACCTTACCTCTACCCATGCCTTTGTAACAACTCTCCCTTTATTAAACTTCCTCAATTACCTGTTTTTCTTTACTATATGTTTTTTTTCTGAAACCCTGATTAATATGTACATTATTTTACTATCAGTCAATATTCAATAGTTATTTATCAAAACATCTTCCACTGGTTGACATATACATAAACATATATATAATTTCACCATATATAATACATATATATGTATTTTGTTTTAAAATAAACAATGCTAAAGACAATTTTGAAAGAAAGATCTACAGAGACCAAAAAGCTACACAAAGTGACAAAGCATATCTAAAAAATGATAAAATCAAACTTTGAAAAAAAGTTGTAAAGGAAATATCACTGAACAGGTTTAAGAGTAGATTATTCCCAGTTGAAAAGACAGTTGGTAAACTGAAAGGTCAAAAGAAAGTGCCTAAATCCAGCACAGAGAAGTAGCATTGAATGCTCACAAAAGTTAAGAGACATATGGAATAGAATGAGAATACCTAGCATTTTTTGTTTGTTTGTTTTAGAGGGGGGTGTACCTAGAAGAAGAAATGGAGGAAGAAAAATGGGGCAAGGGCAGTATTTAAGAGATTATTGCTAAGAATTGTTCAGAACCATTAGATCCATACATTTATAAAGCCCAACATATCTCAAACAGTATGGATAGAAAAAGAGTCCCATGCCTGAAGAAATTATTGTGAAACTATAGAAAATCAAACGCAAAAAGAAAATATTATAAGTAGCAAGAAAAAAAAAAAGAGAGAGAGAGTACCTTAAAGGATGTGACAGTTAGAATGATCTTTTATATCCCAACACCAACAATGGAAGATACAGTGGAATCCAATAGGCAGGGTACTGAATGAAAATATCCTCTAATGCAGAATTCTTTATGTGGAAAAAGTTTTTCAAAAATGATAGTTACTTAAAAAAAAACAAGAAGCATATTCCATTATTACTTAATACCAGAAGATCCTAAATGAAAATAAAAATGACATGTGGTCAATTAAAACCCATCAATTTATCTCGTCAGTTCTTCTTTCTGCATATATATATATATATAGATAGATAGATAGATAAATTTTAAAATATCAATAAATTATTTTAAAATTTTTCTTTTTGATTTCTGCAAATCATGCCTAGTGAGACCATTTTGGAACTTAATTTGAGCAATTTTGTTTTTGTTATTTTTTTTTAGCTTGAACTTCTTTTCATATTTGACATGTGTAATTTCTATGTCTTCACTGATGTGACTAGTAAAAATGTTGCTGACAACTGGGTTTAGAACAGTCCTTAAAGAACTATAGTGAAGCTATAGAGAAACTATTCTAAGGTGAGAACTTTGGTTAGATCCCCTTTTCTGCTCACCAAGCTACCAAGTATGTTCTGTGTAGAGGATGCTTTGATGCTCTGCTTTGCTGGACACACTGGAATTCCTGCTACTGTTTCTGTGCACCTCTCTGCCTGCTGCAGTGTGTGCTTTTCTGTCTATGGCCCAGTTGTTATTCTTCTATAGGAGCTGACCTTCCAGCTGCAGGAGCCCCATTGCTTGAGCAGAGAGCCAGAAACATCTGAGGGTTTATATCATCTCCCTACTGTGCTGGCCCATAGCCAACGACTAGATTGAAGAGTACAAATCCCAGCTGCCTTGCCTCTAATTTGACAAATTCAGATGACTTTTTCTTCCATCCCACTTTTTGTGGTAACATGATAGAATTACAGTGGCTTTTGTGAACTTAGGATGCATGAGTATTCTCAGTATTTCTTTTGGCGAATATCTGTATAGTATATTGACAAAGAAGTGCTCTTGATAATTAAGGAAATGAAAATTAAAACCACAACATGGTTTCACGATACCATTCCCCACTAAGCAATAAAATTTAGAAGTTTGATTATAACAAATGTTACTAAAGATGTGGGGCAATGTGGACTCTCATATGTTCCTTTGGGAATAATTGGGGATCAGCTGGTGAAACTGAAGATGTAGATTCCATGCTATCCAGTAATTTAAATACTCATATATTTACAAGAAGGCATGTGCAAGAAAACTCACAAAATTATTTTTAGTGGGGAAAAAGTTGAAATGACCCTAATAACCACTAACATAAGAATGGAAGAATGAATTTTGACATATTCATAAATGAATTATGGCTGCATATGTCACTGTGGCTGCATTTTAATAATGAAATATGCAGGTGATGAGAAGAAAGGCACAGAAGACTAGGTAAAATATGATGCTATTTATATTAAGGTGAATATATGGCTTTGAATAATAAATTTAGTAAAATATATATCAGATAAAATAATATTGAATATCAAAATTGAGCTAATGATCGTGAAAGTATAGGTGTGTTTGAGAGCAACAGGAGAATAGTACACTGGAGACTTCCAAGGTCTGAGGTCTGACATTTGGGGATATTTGAATTGGGGACAGATGGTAGACACACGTGTTCACATGTTCTTTTTTTAATTTTTCTTTAACCTATAGGTACATACTGCCTATTCAACTATAAACATCATAACAAATTTAAAAGGAAATAAAACGTACTTAGTCCCCTAGTTATCATTGCTTTATAAGTGTTGTAAATGTTAATGTCTTATATATCATATAATGTTATCCAGAGTAAAATTTGAACTTAATTGATATGTCAAATATCAATCTGTTCTTTCTTTTAAATATCTAGGATATTTTCTCATTTATAATTGTTGTCTGGTAGATACTAGCCACCTTTGATCTCATAAAATTTACTGTGAGTGGAAATGTTCACAGAAAGATTATCTTCAAGGGATAGGAGAGTTGAGAAGAGAAACTTGTTGAAAATCTTCTCCTGTTAATGGATTAGTGCACATATGGATGTAACACTCATGGCCAGCAGGGAGTCTGGCAGGTGGGAGGGGGAGGAGGGGGATGAGAGGGGATGGGGAAGGGGATGGGTATATTCACACCTAATGGGTACAGTGCACACTGTCTGGGGGATGGGTACACTTGTTGGTCTGACTCCGGCGACACAAAGGCAATATATGTAACCTAAACGTTTGTACCCTGTAATATTCTGAAATAATAAAAAATAAATAAAAAAATTAAAAATTAAACAAACAAAAAAGCCAAATCTTGCACCTGTCAAGGATATGTGACTCTTATAGCAGTAGGGAAGTTACAGAAAAATGCCTGGTAAACTTTTAGCTGTATCTCTACTTCTATAGAAATCAGACTTTTTCACTATTCCTGCCTAATGGCTTTATGTTATTTTAATATAGGTAGTTTCAGTTAAAAAAAAAAAAAAAAAAGACAAGAAACTCTTCTCCTGTACCTACTTTTTTTAAATTTCAGCTTATTACAGGGGTGCAATTATTTAGGTTATGCATATTGCCCTTGCCCCACCCAAGTCAGAGCTTCAAGCATGTCCATAGATTATGTCAGGCCGTACCTACACTTTCATTAGGATCTGATAAAAATAACTTTAAAATATGGTCAGGATATTTTCGGTCTAATCTTCTGGCCATGTTTCTTAGGTCTGGAGTTTTCTTAGGCCATATAAATAAATAAATAATAAATGAATAAATAAATAAATTAATTTTAACGGTGATGTTAAACAGTGTAGTTTGTAGAAGTGATAGAAGTCCTAGGCTTTTATTATGTCTCTAATTAGCCAAATCACAGAAAAATAGAATGCATGCTGAGATAAATGTAATCACTCACACAGCAGTTCCTTGGTTAAATCATTTTATTTAAAAGGCACTCACCATGGGAAAACAAAACTATAATTTCACTAATTGAACTCTGAACTTAAAATACAACAACACAGTAAAAGGAACAAATCCAGACATAAATAATCAGATCACATTAAATAGTCAGTTTAATTTCCCTTCTGGAGAAATGTGTATCCGGGAAATATTTCTACTGGGGGTAAAAAATAAGACAAAGACGAGAAAGAGGAAGAAGGGGAACAAGAAACCACTAATGTGCTTTGGCCTGCTTGTCAACACACACACAAACTCAGGAACATTAAAAAGGAGAGATTCTGATTTTCTAGAAAAGCAGTGGAAGCTTACGTGTTTATCATTACTTCTAAATTTATAGTCATGTACCCTTTGCTGAGCCTTTGGGCATATTTATAATCTGAAGCCATATTGTATAAAATAGTGATACTTGTTTTATTAACACTTACACACAAATGAAATTGTTACAACATGAAAGTGTACTACTGGCCCAATTACTAACTTGTGCTAATACACTGAGAACATGCCTCTACCTAGTTTCCTAAAGAAAAATATTAATAATTTATCCTGAGGTTTTAGAAAAAGGTAATATGGACTTAGGTGTAATTTTTATATCCCTTATGGAACATGTGCAATTTCAAGGTAAAGATGCATGAAAAAACATCTAAATGGAAAACATTGATGCTTATGGCTGTGGCTATTGAAATCTTTATTTTTAATCTTATTTTAAAAATTTTTTCATGATTGTTCTTTATTAGGTGTGGATAAAAGATACCTCATATAACATTTCCATTAAAAGAAAAATATGTAAAGATGGTGAATAACGAATAATAAGAGTGATGAGAAAATTTGGGAGAATTTCCAGCTTTCCTAATACCAGGCCAAAGAATACATGGTTTCGCCCACCAACTGGGTTGTGCTGATATACTTAAATGTGTTTAGAGTTACCTCCCTTGTGGCACCTGAGCATACTAAAGTGTTTATAGAGGTTAATTTTGGACATCAGTGAAGCAGTTTTCTAGCTGTAATTTAGGTTAGTTGCTCCTTTTAGATAGTGATTTCTTTCAGATAGTGAGGCAATCAGGTTTTCTCTGCACTAAAGAAAATTTTAGATCTTGCAAATTATTGTACATGCAGCTACATTCTTTGATGATTGTTGTATAGATGATTCTGAAAGATAGAAAAAAAAAAACCTTAGAGTAATATCAGTACTTCAGTATGTTTTCTGTTATATCAACATAGTTGTTAACCATCTAATTTGCCTAAATTATCTCACAGTGTCCCCTTAATTTGAAGATACAATCTTATTCTCACCATTCCATTAACCGTCTATAATCTTTGAATTTGTTTACACTTTATCTGCTTTCCTCTGGGCTGTCTCCTCATCTCAGCCTACACGTTCTGGAACTGCTTCAGGCTTATTACTATGATATAGGAAGTTATTAAAATATGTTAATTTACTTGACTGAGATGACTTTAAATTAAGCCCTTACAATGTCCTGCCTTTGAGGCTGTCCACAACTATGTATTATCTGGAACAAAATATTATTTTGTGTTCAAATATTCAGAAAAAATGAAAAAAAGAGAATGTTACGGCTTTTTCTAACTCCAACCATATTTAATGTAACAGTTCTATAATTTAAGTAAAATCAATAGTAGCTCACATGCAGTGAATGCTTCTGGATCAGGCAATCTCCCACACGATTTGATTTGCATGTTCTGTGATTATTCCTGTTGTGCAGATGAGGGCTGAGTGGTTGAGTAACTTTTACAATGTCATAGAACTAATCAGGGATACAGCCCTGAGTCCTCCCGATGTTGCCTGTTTCCAGGGTCAATGCTCTCAGCTGCTGTAATATCTGACCTTTTAGATCTTAGCATAGGTAGAAAGGGGGCAATCCTTCCATGTTTTAATGTTATTTCTCTCTGTCTTAATCTCCTTATTTCTTTTTCATATACATATAGGAGAATATATTTTCAATCTAATATATATATATATATATATATTAGATTGAGTCTTGCTCTGTTGCCGAGGCTGGAGTGCAGTGGCACCATCAGAGCTCACTGCAGCTACACACTCCTGGGCTCAAGTGATCCTCCTGCCTCAGCCTCCTGAGTAGCTGAGACTACAGGCATGCACCTCCATACCTGGCTAATTTTTTACTTTTTTGTAGAGACAAGGTCTTGTTGTGTTGCCCAGGCTAATCTTGAACCTATGACCTCAAGCATTCCACCTGTCTTGGCCTCCCAAAGTTCTGGGATTGTAGGCATGAGCCACTACACCCAGCCCTCCTTTCCATACTGAAAAAATATCAACACCACTTTGCAAATATGACTCTAGGGAAACACATATAAAGGCTTGGATTTGTTCCTTTGAGAAATTAGGAGTGATTGAAGTATTTTTTAAGAAGTAAGGGACTTGATTAGATCTCTGTTTCAGAAAGCAAACTCTTTAGTGTATGGAGGAAAAAGTTTAGAAAATATCTTTCCATTGGCACAAATGACCTTTACTATCTCTCTACCCCTAATTCTCATCTCTACCATCTCTCTCTCTCTCAATATCATTTTTCTCTCCACTGAACTACTTTCTGTTTTCCCAAGATGCCAGGACAATGATCCCCTCAGAGAGTCTACACGGGATATTTCTTCTGACCCCGCATACCACCACACCCCCAACTTTCTTGGCTGTGCCTCTTTCAGGACTTTGCTCAAGGGCTATTTCCTCTGATACCAGTTGTTTAACCACTAAGGCTGAGTTGGAAACCCAGCTTAGTGCACAGAACTCTACTGAACATAATTGCACAGTGATTGCCTTGTAGCTCATCTATTTCTCTACTTATATGAGGGCGCTAGATAGCTCTTATTCATCCTAATTCCTAGTATGCTATACAAATATCTAATGGTGTTAGAACATGCATTTGGGCTCTTAATACCAACATGAAGATTGACTCTTCTTCCCTCCGTCCTTCCATAGTATCTGGACAAGGTGGGGTTTGGGAAGGATTTACAGGGTGGGTTGTCTTGGGTACAGGAAAGAAACAAGTAGTGAAGCTCAGGAGGAAGCTGGTGGGAACTTCTAGAGTATGGCTGGGCATGGCTTTCATGCAACAAGAAGGTCTCCTCCTGACTTCAGCACTGAAGCAGGGTACAAGATTCTCCTATTGTAACAGGCATTAACTTTTTAACTCTTAAGTTTATATATCCTGGGAAATTCCCAGGGTACAGAAAGTGGGATGGTGGCTTTGGATACTGGTTGTTTTCCAAAACATGAAGAAGTGTTTCAAAGCCACACAGGTGCATACCAACTGAACATCAGTTTTCCTTATACCTTCAGTTCAGAGTGCACAAAAACAATCAGCTCACATGTATGGGAGGACAGTGAGGGAGGAACACAGTGAGGGATGGGGGAAATTGTTACCAAATTCCAAGAAATACAGGGATAAAATGTGGCTGCATCAAATGCTTAAGCACAGAGTTCACATAAGCACACCATAAACTGGGATAGGGCTGCTATTTCTGCATCCTCACATTAAAGGAAAACCTTGCTTATTGTCAACGTCGTGAAATCTGATTTCCTTTCTACCCTCTGTCCCAGATAGAGTTTGCCAGTATTTCACCCACTGTGAATGAAGATAAAATTTTCTTCAAGATTTTACAGACATAGGAGCCAAAATTTAAGTGAAATTTTACCTAGAAGCAAAATATAAAATAAAGTCTGCTTTGAGAGCTTATCTCTGTGGTTGCAAACATACTTTCACATATGGAGAGTGTGAAGAATCCTTGGGTGTTAAGACATTAATCTCAGAGACTATAATGGATACCACAAAGTACACCAACTCTAAGAATCATGTTCCTGTACTGAGGCTGGGGAACCCACATTATTATTCCCTGATTGTACCTGATAGCATTTGAGTCAGAAGAGAAAAGGATCATTCAAGGGAGTCTCAGGAAGGCAAAATTAGTAAGCTAAGGTACAGGCTTTTAAGGAAAAAGCTTGAGAACACATGAAATAGAAGATATCCATCACATAGAATTTGTGGAAGATAAAATTTATCAATATTGTGTCATTAATTTATTAAATAATCAAGCGAGCTGCTACTACTCTCTTGATTACTTAATAAATAATGTACTACACCACTATGTGTGTGTTCCACTTAGTGCAGACAATAAGATTGCAGAGCTTGCTGCCTTTGTGAAGTTTAGAGGAGAAGACATTATTAGTATGGAGCTAAACAAGTAAATGATAGAATGTAAGGTATTGATATGTTATGGGAAGGTATGTTATGGAAAAATAAAGGAATGGAAAAATGAAAGCTGGAAATGGAGAGGTTGACAAATTTTAGATAGCATTTTCAAGAAATGTTCTCAGTAGAGAAGACACTGGAAAAGAGACCTGAGAGGTACTATGGAGCCAGTGAAGAAAATTCAGGGGGACATAGAACCAGGAGAGGATAAGAGTAAGTGCATATCCCACTAGGAGCAAGTAAGCTGGGTATGTTCGTGAACAGCAGTAGGGCCAGTGTTGCTAAAGAAGAGAGAGTGCAAGAGAAAAATGAAAGCTTTCAGAAAATAAATCACATCACCTTGTCTGGTAAAGGCCATTGTCAGTTTACATTGGTTTTGTTCCACGCATAATAGGCTGCCTTTGTGTTTTACAGGCACCTCACAAGTGTGTTAAGTGTAATTGACATTAAATCATCCAAATACTCCTTTGGTTTGAATATTTGAGCCCCCAAAATTTATATGTTGAAATCCTAACTCCCAAGGTGATGGTATTCATAGGCAGGGCCTTTGTGAGGTGATGAATGCCCTTATAAAAGGGGCCTGAGAAACTCTTCCTCTCTTTGCCATGCGAGAGCAGAGCAAGAAGCCACTGTCTATGGACTAGGAAGCAAGCCCTCACCAGACACCAAATCTGCCAGTGCTTTTCACTTGGACTTTCCAGCCTCCAGAACTGTGAGAAATAAATGTCTGTTGTTTATAAGAAAGACATCCAGTTTATGATATTTTTATAGTAGCCCTAATGGACTTTGACAAACACCCAGAAAAGTTTTAGCTATGATAATCTCTGTAGAAATAGATTAGAAATGATTTTATTTTTTTCCTGTTTATAGAAAATTATAAACAAGATTATATTCAGTAACATATTAGTAAATCCCCTAGTTAAATGCAATTTAGTTTATAATGTGGCAAAAAAAAATATGGATCATAGTGATGGAGCTGCATTTTAGATACTGTCTAAATTCTCATGTAGTCTATTAAAAAATGCATAGCAAATATTCTCCTCAAAAATAAATTTTTAAAAACAACAAATAAGATTCTCCAAATATACTTAACCACTGTATTGTTATATGAGCCCATATAACAAGAGACAACACTAATGATAATGTTAATTTAAA
>RJWJ010035430.1:0-10050 GCA_004363605.1 Indri indri
GATTAATTTCCTTCTATTTTTGGTAGAGACGGGGTCTCACTCTTGCTCAGGCTAGTCTCGAACTCCTGAGCTCAGAACGATCCGCCCGCCTCGGCCTCCCAGAGTGCTAGGATTACAGGCGTGAGCCACCACGCCCGGCCTGAATTTAATGTTTTTATTCAGAGTTCAAGGACCCCTGGGAAGACATCACGGACACCAGTCTGAGAAATAGTTCCCTGCCGGTGCCAGTGGGTGCCCGGCAGGAAGGCCATGTTTGAGGTCCGTGGATGCACAGCAGAGAGAGAGACAGACAGACAGATGTGGAGAGAAGTAGCCCCCAGCAGCCGCATATACCCTGAGCGTTAAGGAATGGGAAAAGGGCTGTTCTGGGACATTCCCTGAAATAATACTTTCCCTTTGCCCAAGTCACCCTGTGTGGGTTTCTTTTTCTTTTTTCTTTTTCTTTTCGAGACAGAGTCTCACTCTCTAGCCTGGGCTAGAGTGCCGTGGTGTCAGTCTAGCTCACAGCAACCTCCAACTCCTGGGCTCAAGCGATCCTCCTGCCTCAGCCTCCCGGGTAGCTGGGTCTACAGGCACGTGTCACCGTGCCCGGCTAATTTTTTCTATCTTCAGTTGTTTAGCTAATTTCTTTCTATTTATAGTACAGATGGGGTCTCGCTCTTGCTCAGGCTGGTCTTGAACTCCTGAGCTCAAGCAATCCTCCCGCCTCGGCCTCCCAGAGTGCTAGGATTAAGGTGTGAGCCACCGTGCCTGGCCGGGTTTCTTTTTCTTAAAACTGAAAAAAACCCCTCCCTCTAAGACCAAAACTATTGATAACACAGCACCCCAGAGGGCTCTTTCCAGAACTTACATTTGTTCACATCACTCCCCTGTTACCTCTGACAATCTCCCCTCCTTTTTGATCATCTTCCTGCCACCACTCCTGCTCATTCTCCCAGACCCCTCACTTCTGTAAGACCATTCCCGAAAATTCCCCCACAGTCCCCCAGTTCTGTGCACCTCTGTGCCTTTGTTCTTACCCCTCCTCTCGGCTTTGTCCTCCCTTCTCCCTTAGCAAATCCCACTCACCTCATCAAGCCCCTGTCCTAGAGGAAGGCCTGCTTCATGCTGCTTCCTCCCTTTGGAAGGAGGAAGGACATGGGCCACGGAGTTTCACGAGGATCCCTTTGGCAGTGACATCCAGACAGGTTGGAGAAAGGCTGAGCTGGAGGCGAGGCGCTCAGGGAAGGGGGAGTGTGGATAAGGAGTCTTTGGTTGTCAGGGCCAGAAATCAAACACCACCTCTCTCCACAGTGGGGTGTGGAGTGTACAAAGTCAGAGAGAAGACGGAACTCCCCAGCCCCAAGAAGAGGGGAATGCCACCAAGCCACCGAGACCCAGTGCCACCACTAGGTGTCTCTGCCTCCACCTCCCGCTTTCCTGCGTCTCTCTACATGCAGGCTTTGCCCTCTCTCATGGCACATTGGCAGCTTCTGACCCTCGCCCCCCCCCCCCCCCCCCCCCCCCCCCCCCCCGACAACATGAGTCTCCAGAGAGGGGACAGCTGCTGCATTGAAAATGTAATAGGTGCCCCTTCCTGGAGGCCATGGTCATGGTCAATGTGCAGAAGATGAAGCCTGAGCGGGCAGTATCTGGGGGCTAGAGAGGAGAGGGGTGGAGGTGAGCCCCACAGACCTGTGGTGAGTTGGCCCAGGAATGGCAGGGTAGGACTTCGCTGGTGCTGGAACAGCAGTCACCTCTTCTGTCTTTGCCTTTCCTTTTGTAGGTACGAAACACAGGCCTCCTTGTCAGGCCCCTACCTGACCTCCGTGATGGGGAATGAGGTCGGGGAACGTGAGTTTTGGCAACTCCTCCGAGACCCTGACACCCCTCTGCTGCAAGGTGAGACTGGTGGCCTGCCACCCAGGGACGTGTCCCCCACCCCGACCTTACCCAGCTACGAGGCCTCATCAACTCACCCCAGCTTTCCCCCGAACCTTCCTGAGTCACAGCTTTATAAAATTCTTGATGCTCAAGATTGCATATAATTTATTTAACTGAATTCTTAGAATTTTTATCTAAGTTATTATAGAAACTTTAGGACCAGATAGTTATAAAAGAAGAAAATTCAAATCACCTATAATTTACTACCTAGAAATAACTACTTTTAACTTTTGGTATAATTGCTTCCAGATACTTTAAAATAGGTAAGTTTGTTTTTTCATAAAAAATGGAGCCGTGGCCAGGCATGGTGGTTCATGCCCGTAATCCTAGCGCTCTGGGAGGCCGAGGCGAGAGGATCGCTTGAGGTCAGGAATTCGAGACCAGCCTGAGCAAGAGTGAGAGCCCCGTCTCTACTAAAAATAGAAAAAATTAGCTGGGCCTGGTGGCACATGCCTGTAGTCCTAGCTACTTATGAGGCCGAGGCAGGAGGATCACTTGAGACCAGGAGTTTGAGAGTTTGAGGCTGCAGTGAGCTATGACACCACCACACTCTACCCAGGGCAACGGAGTGAGACTCTATCTCAAAAAAAAAAAAAAATAGTGGAGCCATATTCTATATCAATGCTGTTCAATGGAAATAATATGTTGCCCACATATATAATATTAAATTGTCTAGTTGATGAGATAATATTAATATTGTATCTTATTTAACCCAAAATACCCAAAACATTATCATTCCAAAATGTAATCAGTGTCAAACTATTAATGACATATTTTACCTGCTTTTTTTTGATACTAAGATTTCAAGTGCTCAGTTGCCATATATGACTAGCGACAAGCATATTGGACAGTGCAGCTCTGCATACTGTTTTGCAACTTTGTTTTTTTCATTCTTAATACGTTATAGACATCTTTCTACCTTGGTTTATGCAGATCTTCCTCTTTCTTCATAATAGCCACACAGGGTATCATCCATTAGGTTGCCCTGGGCTGCAAGTAACAGGAAATACAATGCAAACTAGCTTCAGCGATGTGACATCCATTGGTTCGTGTGCTCCGAAGTCCAGAGGTAGTGAGGATTTCAGGGGTGTTGTAATTTTAGGGATTTCAGGGCTCCAGCTTTGCTTCCCTATGACTCCTTTGGGTCTGTTCTCTTCTTTTTTAGAAAATTTCCAGTTTTAGCTTTTATGCCCCAAGCTGCGATGGGCACCCTTATGCATCAGCCCAGTTACCGCACAGACTCTTAAAGGTCACCCATCTGTCCCTACTCTTGCTACTAAGTTCCTTTTACAACACCCTCAAGGACCTTTTAGGAGGCACTTGCCATGTGGCAGGCATTGTGCCATGTGCTTTATAGAAGATGGGACTTTTCTCGAGGAGCCCAATAAAAAGCATTCTTTTTTCCTGCCCTTATTCGGAATAAATTGAGAAATAAAACAAAGGGGCTGCAGGTGGAGACCCCAAATCTGGCCTGCTCTATTACTGATAAAGACTGAGGACGTAGCTTAGGGTGAGAGCCAGGGGGACGCAGCCGGGAAGCAGACCCGGGCAGTTGAAGCCTCTACCTCCCACCTGCTCCACACCCCTAGTCCAGCAGGAAGCCACTCCCATGAGAAGAAAAAGCCTGGGCCGCACATGCCAAAATGCTTCCCCAAATTAACCAATCGCATAAGTCACTCCTCTGCCTTCCTTGGGGTAGAAAGTGGCTGGGAGTTATAGTAATTGGGCTCCCTCTCGTCTTAGTCCATTCAGGCTGCGATAACAAACTACTGTAAACTAGGTAACTTACAAACAACACAAACTTACTTCTCATAATTCTGGAGGCTGGGAAGTCCAAGATCAGGACACTGACAGATTTGGTGTCTGGTAAGGGCCCACTTTCTGGCTCACAGATGATGCCTTCTAGCTGTGTCCTCACGTGGTACAAGGGACAAGGCAACTGTCTGGGGCCTCTTGTATAAGGGCCGCACCTTCATGACTTAATCATCTCCCAAAGCACCATCTCCTAATGCCATCACCTTGGGGTTAGGTTTCAACGTATGAAGTTTGAGGGGACACAGACATTCAGACCATAGCACCTCCGCTGAGAGGAAATATTCCTGACACCTGGGCTGTCTCAAAGGACGCTGTCAACTCCCCTGCAGGTTGCAGCCCTGTTTCTCCAGTGAGAACACTGGTACTCACAGAGGTCAAATAACTAGTCCAAAGTCACAGGCCAAGGAGTGACAGAGCTGGGGCTTAACCCCAGTTGTCCTGCTAGAGTCTGGATTCTTTCTGGTGAGCGAGGGCTGACTCCTGGGACACTTCACTCGTGGTCCTGCTTCTCTCTCTGGGCCACACTGAGCAAGTCCCTCTTCCTCACGGCCCCTTGGGTGTTATGAAGACAGTGACCCTGCCTGTCAGGTGTTATCAGGGTTCCTGCTTCCTTTCACCTTATGTTTGTCATCCAGCATGCTGTTTTGTACCCCCACCCTCTGGAGGCTCCCCCAGTGAAAGATGAGCCTGTGGCCTCGGGGACCACATGGACACTGAGTTCAGAGCCTGCTGGCTGGCTCTGGACAGCTCCCAGCTCCCCACCACCAAGGCTGAGTGGATCTAGCAGGCCCTGGCCTCAGGGTGGGAGTCCAGAAGATGAGGTTGGGAGTGGGACACAGGACACTCTGCCCGGTAACCCCTCTTGCTCAATCTGCTTCTGCAGGTATTGCTGACTACAGACCCAAGGATGGAGAAACCATTGAACTGAGGCTGGTTCGCTGGTAGCCCCTGGGTGCCGTCACCCAGCAGCCTTGCGCACTCCCTGGGCTTCTACCCTCCCTTCTGATGTCCCTGGAATAGGCACTTACCTGACACTGCTGTCACCTCCTATGTACTTAGAGCAACGTCTCCCAGGCTGCCCCGGCCACTATCCCTGCAAGGGTCCTAAGCCATGGCCCAGCCTGGAGCAGGGAGCCAAGCACCTTCCCTGGGACTCTATCAGCCCAGGTCTGGCCAGCCTGGCCCCACACGCCTCCCGTGAAGGACCCCCCATGGTCTGAAGGGCATGAAGCATCTCATACTCCTCAGCAGAAGGAAGAGAAGAAGTCTGCAGGCTGCTGGCGTTGTGAGTACCGCCTGTTCCTTCGAGGTCTGTGTGGTCCAGGGACTGCAGCCCTGACCCCAGCTCTCCACTCTGCTGTCAGGGCGGTGGCCCCAGAGCTGGTCGTGGCGTGGTAGCTGGCGAGGCCACAGCGGGGCTGCCGATATGATTAAACCATTGTCTATGCACATGCTGCTGTGTCCTGGTGCCACATGTCTCGAGAGAGAGTGCAAGGGCAAGAAGTGGAGAAGGGGGAGATATGGCCAGAGCATGAGAGGAGGGTGCCTGAGCCACCTCCTGGGCATTGGAGGAGTGATGCCGGCAGTGGCAACATCGATACTGCTTCTTGAGCACCTACTTGCTGGACACTGTCTTGCACAAATCTGTGAGGTTGTCGATACTTTTGTTTTCATCTCTGCTTTGCATATAAGGAAGCTGATGCTCAAAAAGGGAAAGTGACTCACCCACGGTCACAGACAAGACGCTGGTTAGGGGACACCCAGACCTGGCCTGGGGTGGCCTCCCAGCTCCTCCATTAAAATACTGAAAATTGAAAAAAAAATACTGAAAATTGGGGGCTTCTGTGATTGTTATGGTCACATGGAAGAACCCTGATTCAACTGGAGGCCAGGAGCCAGGAGCTAGAGTCTCATCCCCTGCCTTTCACCAAGGCACAGTCAGGGTACTACCCCAGGTCTGGGTCCACGTGCCTGGGAGGACACGGTGACACATTCAAAGTCCTCCAAGCTGCAGATTAAACGTGTATTTTCCTAGAGCACCAGCTTCACATATTTAGGGTCCGAGTAGGGAGGAGAAATAGGTGATTTAAAACATTCTTTTATATTAAAACAAACATGGGGGTATCAGGAAGCCAAATATAAATCCAGCCCCACATTTTCAAGGTGGAATGTCTACACCCAGAACCCCCAAGCACTTGTTCCTTAATCATGGCGAGGGCCACTTAGGGGAGGATTGGGACCTGTGGCTGTCCTTTAACAAGCCTGTGGCACAGGGGTGGAGACCCAGGTCAGTGGCTTGCCTCAGGTCACATACAGCCCATAGATGGCAGGACTGAGATCCTCAGCCATTGACCCCGGTTCCCTGCCTCACCTCCACTACCCTCAAGCCTGTCTCTTCCCCCTCACTTGGCTTCCCTGGGGGCCACCCTAGCAGGGACTCTGCTCAGTTGGTAGAAATGGATTCTTCTCCCCTCCCAGTGTCCCCAGAGCCATCTTGCCTGTTTCCCACAGCAGCCAGCTCTGGCCCCCGAAGAGCAGCATTCAGATTTGAGGGATTTGGGGGGCCTGTGAGCAAGGGCAGTCTGCTCTGGGCTTTCGGGGAGACCCCAAGGAATGCAAAGGAGCCCCTGCTGCCCTCCCTGAAGCTGGGTGCCCTGGTCCCACGTAGTCCCACATGGGACTATCCTCTTGAGAGTACTGCCACCTGCCGGTCGAAGCAGGTTAAAAGCTGGGGCTCTAGAGCCACACAAACCTGGTCCAAACCTCCCACCCGCACTCAAGCGGCACGCCCCTGGGCACCCTGCTTCCTTCCCTGCCCAGAGCTCATCTGTGAGTGGGATAATCCCGCTCCTGCCTCCAGGAGGAACCGTGAGGAGTGGAAGGGACGGAGCCATTTGTCCTGGCAGCCGGTGGTGTTGTGTCTTCCTGCGCCCTGGCCCATCTGGGGTGTGCAGTCCTCTCCATCCCACCAAGGCCCTCCCAGGCCTCGCTTGGATAATCCCTATCTCTCATCGCCACCCCTCACCGGCCAGGGCAGGTGGGAGCTGTTTCCTGGTGGTCTTGGAGGAGGTGTAGACAGATTTTCAATCCCTGTCAGCTGAGCTCTGAGAAGGGTGAAGGGTGCTTTTGTTTTTAAAAATTATTATTATTTTTTTATTGAGGAAAACATATTGGAAAACTGACAAAATCCTCCAAAGAATATAACCCCTAGGCAGCCCAGATTCCTAGTTTCTCAGGAAACGGAGGGGGAGCTGCCTCCTTGGCTGGTTCACTTTCTCTCCCACAACCCTTCCTGGAGAAACCCTGTCTAAATGTCCCCAGGTTTTGGTCATCGGCCTGGAAATCCCCCTATTGGCAATCCCTGCCCTGCAATTTGGGCTCCTCAGCAGTGATTTGCAGGTCAGAATCACCAGAGACAAATGTGACAATTCCTGGGCCGACTCTTGACAGAGAGCGTCTCACTCAGCAGTTCTGTGAGGCTGGGGTCTTAAACTATGTCCAGGGATTGAGATGACTTGCAGGGCACTTGTAGCCATTTGGCGGCCTGGCCACCAGAGGGCGCCACGGGCCGGTCTAGGCGGTCCCTCTGTGAGGTCTTGTTCCACCAGACAGGTTGCTGTCATGAAGGACTTGCCGGTCAGACTACGGGAGAGGGGTAGGCGTATCCCAGTGGGCAGGAGCTTCTGCAGGGGAGGGAAGCTCGATGACAGGAAAGAGGATCAAAGCCCACACTGGGCACCTGGCTGGGCCTTTGTCCTTGCACAACTGGATTCCAGAACTGAAAGGCCAGGGCCCTGCCTGGAATCTGGGTCAACCTGTCTGGCTCTGGGACAAGCTATTTACCCAACCCTGAACTCAGAGAGCGACTATCGTTTGGGTGGGAAAACGGAGACCCAGATAGGGGCAAGGGTTCAGCGACAGCCGCTCTGTCTTCCAGCCCAGGGCTCTGTCCTACCAGGGCTGGGGGCAGGGCGTGGACCCCAGGAAGTCCAGCAGTGAGTCAGCTGTGGGAGCCCAGGGGACGCGACAGGGGCTGCTGGCTGGGGATGGATGCTGGCTGGCGGTTCCCTGCTTCCACAACTGTGGGTAGCCCTGGTGATTCAGCTTCCCTCCGCCGGCCCAGAGGGGACGCCGCCCTGGGCTAGGAGGTGGCTGGGGATGCTGGGGCAAGGGAGGGGCGATGGAGGGGCCTTAAAGGGCCCCATGGTCCTCCTCTGCTGGATGCCAGGTCCTATGAGATCACTGTGGCCAGAGACCAGGTGGGCCTGAGACCGGTTCTGGGATGGGGGCCTGTGGGCCCCCGCTCAATGCCCAGCTCCTTGAAGCTAGCTTGGGCTGCCGTGCGGGATACCCCAGTGTCTCCAGCACTGTGTTTTGGTCCCCATGGGGGGCTCTCCTTGGCGCTGGGCAGGGAGGGGCCTGATCTCCCCGGTGGCGGGGACAGACAGGCTGACCACTCCAGCTGGGGGGGCTCTGATGGGTAGACGCGCAGGCCGGGGGCGGAGCTAATGGGGGAATGCCAGGCTGATGGGGAGGGGCAGTGAGCGGCGGCATGGGGGCGGGGCGAGACAGCCCACCCGGCTTGGGGGCGGGGCCTGGCCGGGACGGTGCTGGGGGCTCGGCCCAACTTTCCGGGTGGGGCGCGGGCGGTGGCGGCGGAGGTGGGGCCGCGCCCGCCGGGCCGGGCCTAGGCTGGAGTCTGGCGGGATTCCCTGCCGGAGCCGCAGCCGCAGCCAGAGCCGCAGCCGGAGCCTCCGGGAGCCGGAGCTGAAGCACCGGCCCTGCTGGAGCCGAGCCGAGCCGAGCTCGCCGCCTGGCACCGCCTGGAGCGCGACCTGGCGTGTGACCCTCACTGCCTGGGCACTGGCGGAAGCAGCGAGCCGCAACCCCTCGGGCTCCCCCGGGCGCGGAGCCCTGACCGCCCCTGCTAGGCCTGGTCACGGCCTGAGCACGCAGGAGTTCCCGGGGTCTGGATCCCCACCCTAACGGCCTGGGGACCGAAGAGAAAAAAGGAACGAGGATTCCATCTAACAGCATAGCGTGGGCACTAGGCGCGGAGGAGAGAGGAGACTTCACCTGGCACGGGGCAGCGGTGCCCGGAGCTTTATTAGGCCGCGCTTGAGCATCGGACAGCCTGGCATCCCAGCAGCCACGACCTTGGCTCTGCCCTGTCTGAGCCGACAACACAGTCATCTCAGCTCCCAGACCTCGGCTGGCCCAAGTAAGCGGTGCTCTCACCTGTCTGAGACTGGGGACAGGATCTGAGGAACCAGGATCTGGCGGGACCCAGAGCTGGTCACTGGGCAGCCGGCTTTCTGCCCCAATCCCACCGGTGCGGATGTGCCACTGCCCGCCGGAGCACCATGATGGCAGGATGACCTCAGCTGAAGCAGCGGCAGTAGCTGGTGGTGCTCGGGTGGCTAGGCCTCCTGAGTGGCCTCCTGGCAGCCCCCAGACCCTTGCGCAGCCTGGCCGAGCCCGGGTGGCCGTGGCAGCCCTGGTGTGGCTGCTGGCAGGAGCCAGCATGTCAAGCCTCAACAAGTGGATCTTCACTGTGCACAGTTTTGGGCGGCCCCTGCTGCTGTCAGCACTGCACATGCTGGCGGCAGCGCTGGCATGCCACTGGGGAGCACAGCGACCCATGCCAGGTGGCACCCGCCGCCAAGTGCTGCTGCTCAGCCTCACCTTTGGTACCTCAATGGCCTGTGGCAACGTGGGCCTGAGTGCTGTGCCCCTGGACCTAGCACAGCTTGTCACCACCACTACACCACTGTTCACGCTGGCCCTGTCGGCGCTGCTGCTTGGCCGACGCCACCACCCGCTACAGATGGCTGCCATGGGCCCCCTCTGCCTAGGGGCTGCCTGCAGCCTGGCGGGAGAGTTCCGGGCACCTCCCACTGGCTGTGGCTTCCTGCTGGCGGCCACCTGCCTCCGAGGCCTCAAGTCCGTTCAGCAGAGTGAGTGCCTGGGTCACTGGCTGAAGAGGTGGGGGTCGGGGCAGGTGTGTGGCCTTAATGGCCCTGTGAGGGGTATGACTCTTATCCCATTTTGCAGATGAGGAAACTGCCAGCTGGCTTTGGAGGAGGCAGAAACTGAGGTTCAGCGAGGGCCAACAGCTCAGTGGGTTCAGGACCCAAACTGAGGCTCTGGAGGCCCAATCAGTATTTGATAGCAGTTGTCAGTGATCTGTGTCCCTTGCTTTATCAAGCCCTTTGTCCCTCAGATCCCCCTACTGCCCCTGATCAAGGTAGGTACTATAGTGTCCCTGTTTGATAGAGAGATGTAGGGGCCTGCCCTGAGCCATGTGGCCAG
>RJWJ010035431.1:0-16643 GCA_004363605.1 Indri indri
GTGCCTAGGCTGCCACCATGTTCCCCAGGTGTCTTCTCCCTCCAGCCTCTGTTTGGCGCCCCCTAGCGGCAGCTGAGCAGCAGTGACAGGCCCCGCGAGCCAGGGGGTGGCTGCAGGCAGGGAGTGGGTGTGTGCAGGGGAGTGTCCTCAGCCAGGAGGCAGCTGCACCCAGCGCTGGGGAAAGCTGGGACGGGCTTCACCCACGGAGCAGCCCTGCCCTCATCGCGCTCCTCCCCCTTACCGCCCTATGTTATGGGAGGAAAGGAACACTCAGATACCACCAGGGGACACATTTCTCAGCGCTCTCACTGACCCTTGCCCAAACCCCCACTTTCGTACCTTTCATTCTAGGTTGCATCATCCCTCCCATACCAGACTGTTAGTTCTCTGAGGGAGGGGCTGTTTCTGAATCACCTCTTCACATCCAGCACCTGGTACACAGCAGGCACCCGAAAAATAATCACTGCCATGGGCGAATGAATGGCAAAGACCTTCTGGAGAATCATAAAAGTATAACCCTCTGGCTCAACAATCCTACTTTGAGGACCACCATCAAATACCTAAAACCCCCAACAAACCACTTTTATTTGCACAAAGACATTTACGCCCACGCTATCTATAAGATTGAGAAACTTGAAGCAAACCAAATGGGGAGATAAGTTAAGTAAACTATGGTACCTAAATATTGTGCAACCATCCATTGCTGTTCAAATGACAACCAGACAAGCTATGTACCTGTATGGAAAAGTTCACGGCTAGTAATGGCAAGTGTGAAAGACAGAACACCAGACAGTACATAGATGATAGAAAACATCGCTTAGTAGTTTAAAAAAAAAAAAAAAAAAGAGAGACCTTGGCATCAAACAGCCTTGGGTTTGAATCCTGGCTCTGCCACCACCTATGAGTGACCTTGGGCAAATTGTGCTGCCCCTCTGAGCCTGTTTGCCTGCATGTGGACTGGACATAATACCTACCTCTCAGGGCTGGTGAGTGGAATGAGACAGAAGCAGATGGCAGCTCCTATCTTTACTGTGGCAACCACAGCCATCCAAAATCTTACAAAAGACTGGGGGAGGAAGCGAATCTTGTAAAGAGGTGATCTTCTCCATGAAGGGGAACTTGCACTGTGGTTTCCATTGTTCTTTCACTGCTGTTGGTTCTTTTCATTGCAAAACTGATCAAATATTCAATTTCTTTGAAAAATAAGGAAAGTACCCTGAGAATAGATGATCCAGTCTACATAGATATATGCAAATTGTATGCAAACACACATCATTCTCTTTTCTATATACCTGGATGTGGCCCTTGGGATAATCCCAGTGAAAAACCAGTTTTCTTATAAAGGAAAGGAGAAACGTAAGCACTTTCAGAAAAATTAAACACATAAAACTTTTTCTTACTTTAAGAAAAAAAAAATGTGACATTTTCTGGTAGCATATTCCATCCCAGGAGGAGAGAAGCATGTCAGCAGCAAAGGTAGGGGGAATCCAAGATAATAGCTTTGTCTAACATCGATTTCTGCCAGAAGGAAGCTTTATGAGCCCTGGGAAAGAAGTCAAGTGCACCACCAGTAGCCAAGACCGATCCCCAGATGCCTCCCAAGGGCCCTTTCTCTCATCCTTTAACCACGCCGAGGTTACACCAACGAGATGAGCCCAGGCAGGGTGGCATCCCATTCTCCAATCTTCTCCCCGCTTCCTCCAACTCCCTCACTTATTCACGCTCCCCATTCATTCAACATCTACCGAGTCCACACTGGGAGCCAGCCTCCATGTCAGGTGGTGGGATAAAGAGTCAGAGACAGGTCCTGCCCTCGAGAACTACCTACAGTTTACAAATGAACAACAACATGGTGTGATAAGGTAAGAGCGGTAAGTGATGGGGACGCTGAAGGAGGGTAGCCGCACAAGATGACAGCTGAGGTAAGTTTTGAAGAACCAAAAGGAGTTGGGGTAGGGGCTTGAAGGAAGGAAGGTACACTCCAGGCAGAGGGGAGCGCTTGAGAAAAGATGTGGAGACATGAAACGTCATGTTGTCTGTGTGCAATTACAAGCAGTTCTGTGTTACTAGAAAGCACAGAACTTTATGAGAAAGGAGACGAAGCTGAAGAGACAGGCGGGCGGGGCTGGGCCATGAAGAGCCGTGTTTCCATGCCACGGAACTTGGCCTTCGCCCTATACACAATGAGAAGCCACTGAAAGGTTTTAACCAGGGGAGTAAAAAGGTCAGATTTATGTCTCAGCTAGCTAGACTGCTCTGGCAACAGTGTGGACAATGGGCTGGAAAGGGACATGGCTGAAGATAGGTTCAGATGCTGCTGTAGTGACACGGATGACTTGGCAATTGGTCAGACATGAAGGAGATGCCAGGGCGACTTCCAGGTCTATAACTTCAGTAACTGACAGGAGGAAATTTAGAGGAGAGAGGTAATTTAGAAGCGTGCAGGTTGGGGTATGCTGGCACTGATGCCTATAGGCCACGCCAGCAGACATCTCTCACAGGCTGTTGATGTCCAGGTCTGCAGCCCGGCAACAGAGCTTATGGTATGGATAAAATCAACAAGGAAGAGTCCACGAAAAGAGATTAAAGGTCCAAGGACAAAGCCTCGAAAACAGCAACATTTAAGTGGCTGGTAGAGAGAGGAAGATCTACAGGAAGGCAAGAGAATGAAGACAAAATTAAAGAAGCAGTTGCAGAACTAGTAGAGAGGCGTCCTGGAAGTCAAGAGAACATTAAGTTTCAAGAAGAAGGAAAGGATCAATAATGTTTAGTGCTCTATTAATTACACTGATCAATAAATAAGGTAGCCCCTTGCCACACGTGGCTGTTTACATTTAAATGAATTAAAATTAAATAACATGAAAAATTTGGTTTCTCAGTTACACCAGCCACCTACGCCTAGTGGCCACCATATTGGACAATGCAGAGATAGAACATTTGCATCATCATAGAAAATTCAAGCAGGAACATACTTCTCTAGAGGAGTACAGAAAAGTAAAGACAAACACTCTCGCTGCGTTTGGCAACATGCTGGTCACTGGTGATCTCTGCAACAGCAATTTCAGGAAAGTAGCAGTGCGGGAGCTGAGTGGTAAAAGACGAAGAAAAGTTTTCTAGGTGTGCAAGGTAAGGAAGGGAATTCCAGGAAAAGGGAACAGGATATACAAAGTCACAGAGAAATCCCTAGCCCGATTCCCTATATTCTCAATCTCTTCTCTGAACATCCCCCCTTCATCCTTTTCTTCTTTCCCAGCCTACCTCTCCCCACAAGGAACCTGCTTCATCTGTAGCCCTGTAAAGCAGCGACTGATTCGTCTCCTTTGGCCCATGTACAAAGCATGGGTACCTTTTTTCTTTTCGCTGCTGTTCCTGACCACTGGCCCTCCATGCTCCCTGAAGCCCCACCACTACCATACTCTGTACCACCCACTATACTTCCCTTTACAGTTATCTACAGACATATGGGACACAACCCTCATCCTCTGAAGATATTATTAATAGTACTGGGCTCAGTACCCACTCTCTCCAAATCCACTCCTGTCATATTTCTTTTAACATGCATCTAGATGAAGCTTCCAGGATCCTGGTCTCTCAGTTCCTTGGCCTTTTCCCCTCCACGATCCTGTCCTCTAGCACACCTCAGGCTCATGGTCATGCCTGAGACTTCATAATTAGGAATATCCATATCCTCTCCCTAATGTCGAAGTCAAGCTTTCCCTCTTCAATCATCACTTCTGTCTTTCCAGCTCACTCCTGTTAATCATGACCCTAACACTTCTTTGGCCCCATGTGATGGGCAATCTATTGGTCCTACTATCTGTTTGCTGTCCCTCATGGCTCCCACTTCCCTCCTTAAATTCCATGGCCCGTCATTCTAATTATCCCCTGCATACACCTTTGACTCCACTGTTCCTCTCACCATCCTACTCATCTGGAAAAAAAAAACCCAGCCCTGACTGAATCCAATCTCCTCCTCCGCCTTGTTTGTCCCTGCACAGTGAACGTGGCTAGAGAAAAACAACAGTGCTGACTGTTCTCACTTCAAATTCGTGATCACAAACCTCAAGTGCATCCTTCATGTTGCCAGGCAATCATACTAGATTGGCCCAGTCCATTCACTCGCGTACACTCCTGGGCCACAATTTAATATCTTCTCCCTCTTTTCAAACCTTTAATACTTCTATTCCATCCTCACTGTAACATGATTCCTGAGAATAAAAGGAATCAGACAAAAATTTCCACAAGCTCTCAGAAACGCATTTAATCACCTATCTGCATCAATGCCCGAGACGCTTTGCCTACATCCCCCCCTCCTGTTACCACAAATGAACTGGCCAGGGTCCCAGCCAAGGCCAGCCTCTCCATTTGTATCCAGATTCTATCTGTCCCTCTCACCTACTCAACAACATCACTCCTGCCACTGCTTCCTCTTTCTTTTACACCACAATTTGTTCCTCTCTACCGGATTACTGCCGTTAGCAGAGGAACACATTAACTGCAGGCACTGTATTAGCTGCCATGCTAAAACAAACCGACTGACAGTTGACCTCACTCCTCCCTCCAGCCACCTCCTCACTCCTCTGCTGCCCTTCACAGCAAAACTCCTTGAAAGAATCGTCTAAGCCTGTCCTGCACAAAATGGTAGCTACTAGTCATCTGTGGCTACTGGGCACTCGAAACATGGCTAGTTTGAACTGAGATGTGCTGTTAATGTAAAATACACACTGGATTTCAAAGGAATCTACCAAAGTATCCTGGTAAAAATTTTTACATTAATTACATTGGAATGACAATATTTTACATATACTGGGTTAAATAAGAGACATTATTGAAATTAATTTCACCTGCTTCTCTTACCGATTTTTAATGTGACTACTAGAACATTTTAAATTACAGATGTAGTTCTTTTTTTTTTTTTTTTTTTTTTGGAGACAGGATCTCGCCCTGTTGCCAGGCTGGAGTACAGTGGCTTGATCATAGCTCACTGTAACCTCAAATTACTGGGCTCGAGTGATCTCCCTGCCTCAGCCTCGCAAGTATTATTAGTTGGGACTACAGGCATGCACCACCATACCTGGATAATTTTTCTATTTTTTTTTTTGGAAACAGAGTCTTGCTATGTTGCCCAGGCTGGTCTTGAACTCCTGGCCCCAACGATCCTCTTGCCTCAGCTTTCCAAAGTGCTGAGATTACAGGCATGAGCCACCATGCCTGGCTCACATATTTTTGTTGGACAGCACTGGTCTGTACTCCCTACCTACGATTCCTCTCTTCCTGTTTGCTCTTAAACCCACTCTAATCAGGCTTCCCCTCTTCTACCAAAACAGCTCCCATGAAGGTCACAAATGACCTTTTCATTGCTAAATCCAATGGCCAGTTCTCATCCTATGTACCCTCAGAATGAAACAGGGCAAGATGAGAGGCAAGGAGAACTGTGAGGAAGCTGTTACAATATACCAAGTCAGGGATGATCTGACCAGAAGTTGGGGCAGTGGGAATGAATTTGAGAAATGATCAGGAAGTGCAATTAACAGGATGTGGTCCGTGACTGGATGGGGGCAGGGATAAGTGTAAAGAACTAACGATGAACTTTAGACTTCTGGTCTGGGTAACGAGTGGGTGATGGTGCCATACGACAGGATGGGGAACATCAGAGAAGGTGCAGGTTTAGGGACAGGGAAGAGAATGACAACAATGCCATCTCATCTTTGGTGCCCTGTAAATGAGATACCTTCATTTCTAGCCTTTGCAAGCCACAGTTGCCCAGAAGATATTTCAGTGTGGCACAACCCTAAGATGTCATGATTATTTGCTTCCCCATCCTCAGCCACTGAGGACAGGCTCAAGTCAGGGTTCCCTTCATCCAGGCATTGGATCAAATGAACCTATCCTCTATTCTGTTTACTGTACAAGGAAGTGGAGGATGTCCTGGAGTGGCAGTTTACAGGGAAGCTCCATCTTGTCAGCTTGCTATCCTGAGGGCCCGGACAGCCCACCCCGGACAGCCCACCCAGGCCAGGCTTAACCCTCAAACTACGTGCCAGGGGCTTCCCAGCCCTCCACGCTGTGGCTTAGGCAATTTAAAGGCCCACTTTCACCCATGAAGATCAGAGAGCCAGTCCTCTGCCAATAGCACACAGTGTGAGGGCCTGAGTTGGCAAAGATTCCAGCAGGTGGGCCTGGCCTGGTGGAAAAAGCACTGGCATTCAGAGACCCAGGTGCCAGCTTAGAAGTTGCTGTGTGACCTTCTGTGTGGATGGAAACCTCTCTATGCATCAGTGTCCCTCTGGAAAGAAAATCCCAGGTCCCCTCTATGTTGAAGGAGCACTGTAGGGATAGAAAAGCTAACAGAGCATGCAGATACCCTGGAGAACAGTGCTGTTTAAGCACAACACACCACTGTACTGCACGCATGTTACACAGTTATTAACTAGGTCTCTGGTGAGCTTTAAGCAAGGGGAAGCCAACTCTTGGATCATTTGAGGCAAGGAAGTTTCAACTTCGATCTGGATTAGAGTCCCCTAGAGGGGTGGGTGCTTCTCAAACTTGACTGTGCATCAGAATCAGAATCCCCAGGAGGGTGGGTTAAAGCCCAGCTTGCTGGGCCCTACTCCAGAGTTTCAGATTCAGTAGGTCTGGGGTGGGGCCTGCACTCCGAAATCTGAGAATGTGCATTAATACCAGGTTCCCAGGTTAGGCTGACACTGCCAAATCCAGGGACCATACTTTGAGAAGCAGTATCTCAGAGAACCTGTAGAAAATGCAGATTCCTGGGCCCTGCAGCGACTGAATCCAGGAGGTGTGGGTGGGCCCTGGAATCTCCATTTGAGTAACAAGAGCCTCAGGGTGATTCTGATGCTTGGGTCCTCTGACCACACAGGTGAAACACTGGCTTTGGGGGAAGATATAGCAAGAGACCTGGGAAAAGCTACCACTGAAGGGGCCACAATCTGGCCAGGTATGAGGAGCAGTGTCTCTTAGAAGGTGATCCAATTAAGGCAGAAAATACTTGACTTAATCCTTTGCGCCCATAAAGGACTCCTGAGCCCCAGGTACCTCCTCCTCAGCAGGGAAAATCTAAACTCACCTACCCGCCCCCCTGCACAAGGCTCAGCCCTCAGCCAAATTTTCAGATCCCCAAGCTCCTCCCTCATGCCCTAACCCCTGGGACCCTTCAGGATTTACCCGAGTTCAGTACACTTTCCCCTGCCCCTGCTGACCAGTAAAGTGGAACAGGGAAGCCCGTGAAAGAGAACTTTCCCCGTATCCTAACACTAGCAGGACAGGAGGGGCAACGGGCTCACCAGGACGGAGGAAGAACAGAAGACCCCACCTGGGCCCTGGTTGTCAGTATGACTTTTGGGCCAGTCCTCGAGCTGTCACTGGCCAAAGTGCTTTTGCTTTAACTGGTCCTAGAAACTAACTAGCACAGAGGGGTCTAATCCCAATCCTCATCTTCCAGGAGATGAGCTGAAAGCCCACTCACGAGAGAGGCGACTTGCCCAGATCAAACAACTTGGGGTTCTTAAACCCCAGTTTCCTGAAATGCCCCCAAAGGACATCTGAATTGCCTGCAATTCCGGACAACTTTCTTACTGGGTGTCAAGCTTGAGAAGGCCACTGCTCACCGATTCTGAAACGAGAGCTCCCTCTAGTGCAACAGAGAGGGGTTTCCCAGCAGCTGGGAGGCAGGGAACCCTCTGGCAGCCTGGGGAGAGATCACTGGACTCCTCAGAAAAACATTTGAAATGCACAAAATAAAAGGCAAAGGATTACAAAGAAAATCAATGATATTAAAACACAGTTACCAAAATATTTAAAAATTTCGTAATACAACAATCATGCTTCTTTATATACATGCGTTTAATCACAAGATGTAGCAGCAAGCCTAATAACTACTATAATCTCAAAGCGGTGATGAGCATAAACAGTGTTCTGAGCTGGCTGCCACTACTGTAATATGATAGGAAGCCATCTGTGATTGCTAGTGGCAATGAAGTCACAGGTAGGACTAATACCACTGGTGTTTGTTGCCTGCATTCATGTGCTACATTTCTGCTAGAGGCCAGGGAAAATAAAGACATGATTTCCACTCCCGTTCAACTTAACGGGTCCCTTAAATCCTATTTGTGGCCCCCAGGCTAAGAACCGCTGCCTACATGAAAACAACTACAACCAACCAAGCAAAACACATTCACAAAGATGAAGGAGCTCTCAGAGGGGAGCTCTCAAAGCAGGCAGGACGGAGCTGCCCTCCCGCAGCTGTGCAGGCAGCCCATGCCATGGCTGACTACCCTCCGACCATCCCGCTACAACCTCTGGCAGCCCGGGGACACCTGCCGTGTTTCCCCAGAGTGTCCCTTTCACCTTCTCACCCTAAGGAACCCTGGCTGTCCCCTGGGGACGCTGCTTCTCTCACTGACTTCTCTGAGCAGAGGCTGTTCTTTTCCATCCTTCTGTTCCTGCGGTGAGCTTTTGTAGGGGGAGGGAAGTTGAAGATTCCTCTAGCCCTCCATTATCGCTCCTAGATGTTTATTCTTCCCCTTCTCTCTTTCTTTCAAAGTTCAGCTCCTCTTCTTCGTCACTGTCCCCCATTGTTGGCCCCCAGGTTACTGTCAGAGTCATCCCAGGTCAGAGTCACATAGTTTGCTTTCTTCCTTTTTCCATTCCACCTTTTCCTGCCAGCGTTCTGGGTGATTTCGTGAGGGCGCCCCTTCCAACACCCTAACCTCGTGGCCTCCTGAACCTCCTCACCTGTGCAAGTGCGCTCCACCGCACCACCCACAAGCTGCCTTCTGTCACCACTCTGAACCACCCCGCCTCTGCCGGAATCATGTGACCACAACCTCCCATCGTCTCAGCTTTCATATCCTCATTCCTCCTATGCACGTGCCCCTGGACCTCCTCGTGACCTCTGATCCCTTGATGCCCCTCCCTTCCCACCCCCCCATGGACTTCCTCCTGTTCCCCAGCTCTCTCCTAGCCTCCCTTTCACACCAGCGTGGACCCCATGGCCTTGAACTCTGGCACTAGCACCTTCAACCCCCTGATGGGAAGGGGGACTCTTCATCCCTCTCTCCCCACACTGCTACCTAGCTCCTCGCTAGCTCATCCCCAAAGGGTGGCTTGCTAAATGTGAGAACCTAAGAAACTGCTCGGTCCACATTTTATTAGATGAGTAGGCAGAGTCGTGGCACATTGGCAAGCAGAAATCACACCAAGAATAGCAAACAACTTATGTAGCACCAACTATGTGACAGGCACTGATAGGGGCTTTACGTACACTCACTAGTTTCATGCTCATTACAACCCTATGAGGAAGTTCTGCTGTTATTCTTGTTTTACAGATGAGGAAATGGAAGCACAGAGAAGTTAAGGAACTTGAACGAGGTCACACAGGTAGGAAGGAAGAGAACCAGGATTTGAAACCAGGCAGTCTAGCTTTGTAATAGGCAGCATGCACTTTTCATCGTGCACATCTCAGCTGAACCTGTCTGTTCAGGTTGGTATGTTCACCTTCCTCTCTGCTCCAGCTTCTCATCTTAATCACAATAATAATAATAATTATTAATTTAATCAATATCTGTCATTAGTTTAACTTATTAAAACAAAAATAAATATCCAATCTTAATTTATAGCCTCATCTCCTGAAAAGATGAAAATATAAGACTACTGCCACCTAGTGGCAAAACACAGACAATTAGATATGGCAGTTGCTACACTCAAGCCATATAAAAAATACAAGGAGAAAGGCACATTAAGGAAAATGTGCCTTAGACTGCCTAGGGAAGTCACAGACACCTCCAGAGAGGTAGTACCCCTGAGCTAACTTGTAAAGGAGGACACTAAGTTTGCCACGTTCCAGGTAGGGAAGGTAGTGTGTGCCTGGACATAGAGAGGAGCAGGTTGGACAAACCTGTCAGCAGATCTGTTCATTTAGAAAGTGATGGACCAGACATGGTGGCACACACCTATTGTCCCAGCTACTCGGGAGGCTGAAGTGGGAGGATCACTTGAGCCCCGGAGTTCAAGGCCAGCCTGGGCAACAATCTGACCAGATTTGCTCTTTCTTTAGAAAGGTCATTCTGGAGACTGCAAGGAGGACAGACTGGATAGGAGGTAGGGGGCAATCGGCAGGCAAGGAGAGGAGAGAGAGAACAAAGTAGTCCTGGTAACAGAGGCTGACAGCCTGCACTGGGACCGCAGTGGTGGAGACTGGGGTGGGGAGGAAGGGCCAAATGTGCAAACAATTTTGAGGATTTGAATCATCAGAACTTCTGAACTGACTGGTACAGGGGATGAAGCAGAGGGAGGGATCCAGGATGTTGCCTAGGTTTTTGACTTTGCATTGGAAGGAGAGTGGAGCCACTAACCAAGATAGGAAGCAGAGGAGGAGGAAGAGGAGCAGGTTGGGAGAAGGGGTGTGGAAGTATAGGGTGTGATTGTTATTTTTGAAGTCCCTGTGGTGCTTCTCAAGCTTGCATCAGCTCTGTCAATGAGGAACACCAGGATCTACGGGGCAGGCAGAGCAAGAGAGCTCAAGGAGAACAAGCCAGAGAAGCAGGAGAACCAGGAGAGAGGGGTGTCTTGGAGCCCAAAGGAGAAACAGGTGTCTCAATGGAGGGAGTGCCAGCAACGTTAAATCCACTGACAAGCACGCACTCAGTACATGACAGGTTCTGGGGCTTTAGATTCAAGCAAGGCACCACCTTGACCTTTAGAGCCCACAAATCTAGTTGAAAGACAGATGTGTAATTAACAAAAGGCAGAACAGTGGTTAATAACAATGATGATGATAATAATAGAAAAGCGATACATAGCACTTACTGTGTGCCAAGACACTGTTCTGTATACTTTACGTACATTAGCTCATTGAATCCTCACAACACCCTATGAGGCAGGCACTATTATTAATGCTATAGCTCCCATTTTACAAGTGAGAAAACAGACACAGAGAGGTTAAGGCACTAGCCCAAAGGCCAGAACTGGCTAGCAAGTGGCAGAACCAGGATTTTAACCCACAGTCTGTCTGAATCCAGTGACGCCGTGGAGAGGCAGCATGAGGCACTCCTGCCTGCCTGGTTTCAAATGCCAGTTTAAACTCCAACACAAGCGTGCCTAACCTTTGCGGTGCTGTGCACAACCTGGGCAGTGTGGGGAAGAGGGACGGCTCCCTCTCAAAATAAAGTTTTTAAGTATATAAAATAAAATATATAGGAATACAAAAGAAAACAATCATGCTGAAATACAGTTATCAGAATACTTTTAAAAGACAAATCTGTTTTTAAATTTTGAGGTAACAATAAATGTGTGTGATTTTTCAAGACACCTACAGCAACTGTAATATGAGAGGAAAATATCTGGGATTTACATTAACAACAATGCGCCGAGTGCTACTAATGTAACTGTGGTTTGTTGTCTACATTCATAATTGAAGGAAATACTATATAGTGGGCCCTCCATATCTGCAATTTCCACATCCACAGACTCAACCAACCTCATATCAAAAACATTTTTTAAAAAAACACAAAAATAACAATACAGCAGTAAAAAATACAAATAAAAAACAATACAGTAACTATTTACATAGCATCTACATTGTATTAGGTATTATAAGTAATCTAGAGATGATTTAAAGTATACAGGAGGATGTGCATAGGTTAGATACAAATACTACAACATTTTGTATCAGAGACTTGAGCTTCCACAGATTTTGCTATCCATGGGTGGGTCCAGGAACCAATCTCCCATGGATACCAAGGGACAACTATATTTCAGTCGGAGTTAATGCAAATGAAGGCGTGACTTTATTTTTTTTTTCTCACTAAAGGTTATGGGCCCCAGGTGATGCGCTCCCATAAGCCTAGTGGACATTGTGGGCATTAAATGAGATCAGGATCATGCATATAACACACTTACCCAGTGCCTAGGGCACAGAATGTGTGCAATAAATGTTAGCTGGTGTGCGATGTGCAGTGTGGGAATACATCCCGGAGTAGAGGTTCATTCACTCACCCATCCGGCCCCTACACACCAAGAAGAAAAGAAAAATTCCTGTCCTAGGGGAGATCGGCACATAAAGAGACACCCGCACTGCAGTGTGAGGAGGACAATCACAGGAGGGACGGAAGCAGCTGGAGGGGACAGGGGTAGTTTATAGAGGGCTTCCTGGAGAAGGTGACTGCTAAGGTGAGTTTTGGGAAGTGGCTATTTTCCAGGCCCACAGCTGAAAGAAGGGCATTCCTGGCAGAAGTCACAGCATTTTCAAAGGCGCAGAGGCATAAAAATTGCACGACAAACTCGGGGAACCCAAGCGGATTTTGGTAGCACCACAGTGTAGAGTACAAGAAAGGGAGTATAAAGAGATGAGGTTGGAGAAGAGTTTAGGGACCAGGTCACACACGGTGTTTTGTGCATTAGGGACAAGGGGGAGCCACTGAAAGTTTCCAAACAGAGAAGTGCTATGATCCTATCTGAGCTACTGGAGCAGGAAACGGCTTTCTAACCATGACTCAAAATTCAGAAGCCATAAAAGCGAGATAAATTAAATTACATGGAAATGTAAAAATCTCACATGGCAAAGACAAATCATGAGCAAAGTCAAAAGACAACAAAACTGGGGAAAATATCTGCAGTTCATATCATCAAGGGCTAACTCTTAATATTTATATAAAAAGAGCTCTTAGGATTCAAAAATTTTGAAAAGGCCAACACGATAGAAAAATGAGCACAGGAAAGGAGCATGTAGTTCAAGAAACAGGAAATTAAATGCCAATTTTAAACATACAAAAAAATACTCAGCTTCACTTAAAGTAAGAAAAATTCAAATTAAAACTGAACTGATACACCATTTTTTTTAACTCATCAGATGGGCAAAAAATCCAAAAGGTTGGAAATACACTCTTTTGGCGAGGCCGTGTGGAAACAGGCACTGTCATACATTGCTAGTGAGCATTTGGTCCAACTTGGTAGAACTTTTATCGACTTGGAAATAGCCATCCAAATTATAAACACATATACTCTTTGATTCAGCATTGCCACAGAGGGATTTAACCTACAGACATACTTGCACATATGCAAAATGGCATAGGTACCAGGTCATTCAGTGCAGTGTTATTTATATTAGCAAAAGATGTAAAACAAACTAAATGTCCATCAACAGCAGGGAGAATAAATGATTTATTATTCAGAGATTTATTCAGAGATAAATAAATGGTAAGTATAGTGCTGTAATCTTGTGCTATGATTAAAAGCAAGAACCCTGGAGCCATACTACTGGGTTCACATCCTGCATCTGCCACTTATTATTTGAGCATCAGTGTCCTCATCTGTAAAAGAGGGATAACAATAACACCTACCTAAAAGGGTTCTCATGGGGATTAAATGAGTTAATGCATGTGAAGAGCTTAAAAGCTTAAAACAATATCTGACATGCAGTTGTGTTATATGGAGCTTTGCCATTTTGATTATACTGTATTCTGTCACCCGCATGATGAAATACTAGGTTGCTGTAAAAAAGAAAGAGGTAGCTTCCTACGGGCTTACATGGAAAGCTCTCTAAGAAACAGTGTTAAGCAAAACAGTAACAACAACAACAGGATGGCTGTATGTATGGTGTTTTGGGATGTATATTCTTAAGAAGGGGGAAAAATACATTTAAAAAATTTACTTATATATGCAAATATAAACTCTTAGAGGATGCACAAAAACAAAAATGATGGTTGCACATAGGCTGTAGTGGGGAACTGTGTGGATGGAGGGAAGGGATGGAAAGGACATGTTTCGTAGTATGGCTTTTTGTATTTTAGATTGTTGAACTAAAATTTGTAAATTTTGTAAATGAACTACATAAGAATAAGTAAATGGTGAAACAAGCTGTTATCTCCCTTCTTAAAACTTTCACAGGCTTCCCATAGCTCTTAGAATCAAGGCCGAATCCCTGACTGTGGCCGACAAAGCCCGGTGTCATCCACCCTCCCCTTCTCTCCCCTCTGCCACAGTGCCGTTGCACATGCCGTTTTGTCCGTCTATAAGAGTTCATCTCCCTTAATCCTACACTTGCTTAGTAAACCTTACTCAGCCTCTGGATCTCTGTTTAAATGTCACTTCCTCAGGGAACTGTCCCGTAAACCCCCAGACTAGGTCAGCTTGTTTTGTTCTGAGCTCTAAGCATGTTCCTTTCTTTCAGAGTACTTATCTCGGTTGTAACTATGCACTGATGTGATTATTTTACCCATATCTCTCTGTCCCCACTAGCTTATAAATTCTATGAGAGAAGGGGTGGTGCCTGATTTTTGCTCATCAGGGTTACCCCAGTGGCCAGCAAGGAGCCTGACAGAAAGAAGGCACTTGTTAATACGTGCTAGATGAATGGATGGATTAGATATGGAAGGCATAACTGAGTCCCAGATTCTAGCTGGGGTAACCGGGTGGTGCCACTCGGCAAGAACCACAGGAAGAGCAGCAGGGCTGATGGGGAAGGTAACAATTTCAACATAGACCAGCTGAGTTTCAGGTGTGCTTGGGACATTCAGGTGGAGATGTTGAGTAAACCCTATGACCGTGAATCTCCTAAGTCTGGGCTATAGATAGCAATATGGTGGCCATCAGTATGCAAACTGGTAGTCAAACCATGAGAGCACATGAGACCATCCCAGAGAACTCGATTGAGAGGTGAGCCTAGAACACAACTCTGGGCAAATCAACATCTCAGAGGACCGAGGAAAAAGAACTTCTGAAGGAGACTTAGGACAGCATGGTCAATGGGGTAGGTGAGCAAGGAGAGAGAAGAACTTTGGAAGCCCTGAAAGCAGAGCATTCTGAAAAGCAGTGATCAACAATATCCAACGTAGCCTAGTTCCAGCAGGATGAAGACTGAGAGAAGGTCATCCAGTTTGGTCAGATGGTTGGTTGTTGGCAATCTTTAGAAGTACCATTTCTGTGAGGAGTCTGGCAGAGGGGTAGATATCATAGTGCGATGTTCTGAGGAATAAAAGGTAACTAAGAAGATGAATCAAATGCAGACACAAGTGCCTCCCCGAAGTCATGTACTTTGGGTGGTGATTTCAGGTGGCAAACAGATAAAGGTTTCAATTATAATAGCTATGTATTTCAAGCCTGTTAAAATAGATAACCAGTAAGTCAAAAGCATGATTTCCTGGATAATATGAGGTTTCTCTTAAAAGCAAATATATTTAGTAAAAAAAAAGAAAATCAATAGATTTAAGGACATACATTATATACATAATAGAACAGATGGTTACATGCATAAGACAAAAATTGTCATGCCCGAAGAACTAAAGTTTAGGAAATACCATCTGGACTATTGTTTTAAGATGCTTAGCTGTAAAGGGAAGAGGAACTACAGAGTTGTGTGGGATAAAGACACAATTATTTTAGAATGGGAAAGACCTGAGCATTTTTATCAGCTGAAAAGCTGGTAGCGAAGAAAGTGTGGAAAATCCAGGTTAACAAGTGACTAGTTGACGGCATGAGGCTCCAGAGGAGGTGGGAGAGATGGAAGGTAACTATACAGGGGTGTGATCAGCCATGAGCAGGAGGAATGCCACTTCTTCCAGGACGGGAGGGAGGTAAGTAAGGATGGATGTCAGTAAAGAAGCTTGTAGAAATGGAGAAGGGTACTGAGTGAATTCCTGCCTGAAAAACCTCAATTTTCTCAGCCATTTATGGGGAAGGGGACATCTACTGAGAGTGGAGAGGACGGGAAGTTTGAGGAGTGGTAAAGGTTTAGCATAGGGCTTGTGAGGGCAATGTGTTGAGGAGCTGCCCATGGACAGAAAATAATTGAGCAATGGTGCTGAGAGCACAATAATAATAGAGACTATGAAATTTTAGGGGCCCTAATCAGAAGGATTTGAGAGTTTCTCAGTGGGCCGAGACTGGGCACACTAAAAAGGGATTGGACACTGATCCCAGTTGGCAGGGACAAGGGGGTGAGACACTTTCAGGAGCTACTGAGAAGAAAGTTCCCGTAACAGGTCATGGTGGTACAAGCTGAATGGGAAGAAAGGAGGCTGAAAGCAGTATATATTTGGGTAAAAGAAAGAGACATAGCAGCTTATGATCTTGGACAGAGGAGCTGTAGGGGAAAACAAGGTCCAGGAGGCTGAAGAGAAGGGAACGTGGAGGTCACTGCAATTAAGAAGCCCAAACCTTGAGAAACTGGGGGTGGGTGGGAGTGGTGCTCCCTGGAAGTCGCTCAGGACTCGGGGTGAAGTGGAAATGGAAATATTGAGAGCCACGGGCCAGAGACTTCTAGGAATGTGGGGGAAGTGACCAAGAAGTCAAGTGATAGCGGTGCTGAAAAAAGAAGTAAAGATAATGGTAAAGGAGAAAGCGTTTTCCCATCAGGCAGAGATGAAATAGTGCTCTAGAACAGACTGTGGGGAGCTGGGCGGCGTGGGGGGCACAGGGCAGAAAGAGCAGCCTCCATTAGAGGGAGCTGCAGGCAAGAGACAGGAGGGCCCCCATGTTCTGTGAGGAGCTGCTGGTGGCGGTGGGGGGACTGTAAGAAATAGAGTTCATTAGCTTGACTGAATCATTCCACACTGTAGACATATATCATGGTATCACTTGATACCCTATACATAGATGCAATGAACTCTGTCAGCACCCAATAAAAA
>RJWJ010035432.1:0-16835 GCA_004363605.1 Indri indri
TATACTCCGATAAAACCATAAAAAAATACCTTAAACAAAACAGAAACAGAATACCTGCAAAAATATTCTAAAGTGTATTGGGCATAAATGTATTACATTTTATAAATACTTATTAAAGTAGAAAATTAATGAGTAAGTGAAACCTTGCTTAACATTTCTGAAATAGTCCAAATTAGAAAAAATAGAAAACTCCTAAAATCCAAATTAGAAAACATAGAAAACTCACTCCTAAAAGGGCATGAAATAAACTCAAAGAGGGTTAAATCATTTTAATCTATGTGAAACTAGACAAGTTTGCTAAATCAGATTTTAGTTCTAAGTGTAATTATTTGCATTTATTAATTGATTAAATTATATCAGGAAAATTAACTTTTATACAGTTTGGCTTTTCAGCAAAATGGGCTGCATTCAAATATGATTTATATGTTATTTTTTTTTAATTTAAAGACTTCATTTTTTTTAGAGTAGTTTTAGGTTTACAGCAAAATCGAACAAGGTACAGAGATTTCCCATTTACTCTCCTGTCTCCATGCATGCATAGCTTCCCCCATTAGCAACATCTTCACCAGAACCTTTGTTTTTAAATGAGAGTCTGACTGGTTACTGTTTGTCTCTCTCTTCTTGCAGGCTAAGATTTTCTGGCACATACTATCTTTTTACTACCTGATGACCTTTCCTCTTTTTCTTCCTTGCTACCTTGCAAAACTTAGATTTTAATTTGGTATTTGGAGGCAATATAATTCAATATGAATTGGGTACATTTTGATTAGTTCAAAATAATTGTGTTAATTCCATGCTCCTTGGCTGTTAGTTGGCTTAGGAATAATAATCATACAACACAATTCTTGGTCATGAGACATGGAGGAATATCTGTGGAGGACTTCCAGAAAAAAAAATTTCTCTCTGTCTACAAAGGAATGAAAGGAAGAGACATTCTCTCTTTTTGCCTTTTGGCTATGCTGTATGAAGATGTGGTATTTGGAGCTCCTGCAGCCACCTTGCAACTATGAGGAGACTAGTTTCAAGGCCAAAGCCAATATGTAAAGAGTGGCCAAGTTGAAAGCAGGAAAGAAACTGGGTCTTTAATAGTGTTGATGAATCCTGAAATAGACTATCCTGAAAGAGGCCTATCTCCATCTTTCTTACTATATGAGATAAATATTTAGTTAAGCCATTTTGAGTTTCTTTCTTTCCCAGCTGAATGCATCATAATGGATTTGAAACAAATATTATGCCCCTGAACTGAATAGGGTATATAAAATTATTCTCAAGCTAGGTTTGACCTATAATTCTAGTCTAATTTCCTTTTCTACCCTTATACATTTACCCTCTCTAAGCAACATCCAACTGACTTTTTTTTTTTTTTTTTTTACCATCCACTGAATTACCTTATGTTCTCTTTCTTCACCTGTCAAAGTCCTTCTTAACGTTAAGCTCAAAATTCAGATATCATCTTCTCTGTGCAGCCTTCCCCAATTCCCTCAGGAAGAATTTTTTTTCTCTCATCTTGCTGCTGTGAATATTATTTTCTCCTCTACTACAGGAGCTTTCCTCTCATATAGCATTTCTGTATTTGCATTTTATCTACTTGATAGCCTGAGTTCTTAAGGGCAGAGGAATTATTTTATTTATGGCTATATTTCCCCCCACTGTATTTATATAAATATTGACTATACATGGTACAAATATGAAAAATTAGGTATTGGATGGGGGGCTGGTTGCTTTTCAGTGTTAGTGGGTTCCTTGTGCAACAAACTCTTTGGCCAGGGAAAAATGACAGTCAAGTATCTCATGGCTGTGTGGGTTCAAGTTCTCCTGGATTCCAATAAGAAGAGAAACCATTAGTGATAACTCAGACAGAAGGAAAAGGGACTGAGACTGGTTATTTTTTTTTATTTTTATTTTTAATCATCATTTTCTGCTTATGTATCACAGGAGAGAAGTATCACAGTGGTCTTGTTTATTGCATCAGCTCTTAATTGTGTACCATCTCTTCCACAGTATTTTTGTAGACTATTAGGAAAAATCCAAAAGCACCTAATTTTGTGAGTTGATTTCTCCTTTCAACCCATTTTGCAATATCAGCAATAGCACAATGAGCACCTCTTTATGTGTCAGAACTGTTCACAGTTAATTTTAAAAGCAAACACTACAGCTCTGTGTTTTATGTAGATTGTTAAGAAATGTGTCTGGCTATCATGATTTGATGAAACAAAACTAAATATTTCCTGTCATCTTTGCAGAGATCTTCTTTAAGTGGAGAGAGGTCCAATTTGTTAAAGAAGGTGTAAGGAAATAAAAATTCATAAGCTTTAAAACTATATCAAATAAAGAATGCAGGGATGGGAACAGTTGGTTTTTGTTTTGATCATTAAATGCTGCTTTACAGATTTTGTCATCTACAGAAGGAAAGTCAATTCAAGTCTCAGAACATCAGATTCAGTTTCCTTATGTCTACCATGAGAATTGTGTGGCTAACTTCCAAGACCCTTCAGGATCAGACCTCCTAAGACAGTGAGACTCACATTTTTATCTCTTCTAACGGAGAGACATCTTGCATTTGATCTTCTTCATCTCAAACCTAATTAAGTATTACTAATTGAATTAATATAAGAAAATTAATTTTTTTAAATTTCATCATTATAGTTAGTAGTAAGATCAAGTTGGGATAGAATAGAGATTACAGAGAACAAAATGTAAAGACTATAACATTCACTCAATAGTTTTTCATTTTATGATTCTAAGAAACTCCAGAATTGTACATAAAATGTCAAAAGCTATGTACAGTGACTGGGAATTCTAAATGATCAGTGTACTACTAAGAAACATTTCTTCTCTTTGGGAATTTTCTCATTAAAACAAATGTTTTCCCACAGTGATATAGTTTACATTTGGAAGAAACTGCACATTCAGAAGTTACAGAATTACTAATGGGCTTTGGATGTCTTTTCTTACTGCAATCAAGATACTGTATGCAAAAGAAAATCTTTTAAAAGAGTAATAGAGTGGTATTTGTATTTGGAAGACAAATTATCTTGGTGTGAGTTCCTCTACTGGAGGAACTCTAGAGTCTAATAATTTCTAACTTTTCTGGGTCAACTCAGAAAATCGAACACATGGGGAATGGAATTGAATTATATTTTTCATCTTCAACATTAATAACCTGGGATGAGATTTGCATTTTCAGGTACAAGTCAGAACCATCTTAGCTATAAAATTGCTTTTCCACAGTGTTTGCAGCAAGTGAATGATTTATATAACAGTTCAAATACAAGTTAGGAAAGGTCAAGATGATCGAAGTATTATTTAAATTCATAAATGATTAGAAACAATAAGTGACATTGTTTATTCAGTAGATCAGGTAACTTACAGAGGAAAATCCCATGAGACAACATGGAAAATCATTCATCTGGGATTAGAGAGCCTGGAATTGCCTACAGGCCTGGCCTTTACTTTAGTACCCAAGGGACTTTGTGTAGTCTGCATGCCTTCTTTGGGCACAGGCATTTCGTCTGTGAAATGAGCTCACGGAATTATGACATAGACCAAGTCTCTTCCAGTTCTGATAATTTATTCTTTCCTTTTGAGGAGTCATTTTATATTTGACTCAGAGGGAATGGAGATTGATGGAAGATTCTTATTTAAAAAATATTTTAAAATCAGAAAATTAATTAATTTGAACACATAGTCCGTATCTACTATATCCCCGCTGCTGTTCTAGATGTTAGGGACACAGCAGTGAACAGGCACCGTTCCTACCTTTGTGCTCCCTGCATTCTAAATGCTCTTACTTGGTGCTTGGAGAATAAAGGTAACTGCATAGAAAGTTAAATTTGATCTTTCTTCTTTTTTGGATAGGAAAGCAATGCAAAATCAGGAAGTAGTGACATGGGATTAACTTCAGGAAGGGTGTGGTAGGCACTAATATTTTATTTTGGGAGTTGGCAAGGGGCTAAGCCATTAGACATTAAGAACAGGCAATTCCTGTGGCTGCTCCACATTCCAGCTCCTGAATTCCTCCTCTTCCTTTATGTTACGTTGTGTCCCAGACCAGAGTTTCCCAAATGTCTAAATGTCTCACTTCATATTGACTTTGTGTCTGTGCCCGTTATGGTTCCTCCTGACCTGAACCATGGTGGAGATGGTGACATGCTTGAATATTTGCCCTGTTGGATGGAAAGGAAAAGGAACTGAGAGACATGGTGAAAACTAAGTCCTAGAACCTCCTGATATGAACTGACCAAGGCACAGTCTTAGTGCTGTGGTCCTTGTAAAATCTATCCAGAAAGCTGCTTTTGACTTTTGGGCAAACTAGAGAGGAGGGCAAGAGACTAGCTGAAAAGAATATTGGCGTTGGCAAGAAACCGAGACTTATCTAGATAAATAAACTGTGGCTCATATATGGACTTTTAACTATCTTGTCTTTGGAAAGAGAGAATATTTTATTAGTTGCTTAGCTTCCAGACTCACTTTGAAGGGGGTGTTTCTTTATTAAGGCTCTTCTGAATCTCTGTCCCATCCTAGTTGATTCCAACAACCCAAACTCTCAAGGACTTTTTTTCACGTTTCTTCCCAGCTTACCAGTCTCTGAGCTGGGAAAGCCTGGGAGGCTGTTACCTCCAGCTGTGGCAGCCCAACACAGGCCTGGCATAACAACTGTGGAGCAGGACGTTGGTGTAGACATGGGTAAAACTTCAGTTAAGGGGGTAGTGGAGGAACATGTACAGAGGAGGCACCTGCCATAGGGAGAAAGTGGGAGCCCCTTGTTTTCTTGTTTTTGTTTACAGTGGAGGAGCTGCCATAGCCGCCGAGTAGGAAATATGTTTTACTTGTTGGGCCCGATGGGGAGGCAATGCCATATTTCTCCCCTTCTGCTCTAGCTCTGATGAACAAGAAGTGAGCTGAGCCAGAGGCATTGATAGGGAAGTCCTATTTCCAGACACTATTTTGAGATACTGTATCTACCTAAATGGTGACTGCCATTATATAGGCAACCTGCTTTGAAATGCTGACGCTATTTCCCTATTTCCTCTTCCATTTTAAAAAGTAAATTTTTAAATTGGAAATGACATTCATACATATGTACACATTTTAAGTGTATAGTATCATTGAGTTATCTATCATAGTGTGACCATATCTGTGTAATCCCACTGGTTGAGGAAAATGCGCCAGAGAAGGAAGTAGCTATGAGCAATTTATAGACAACAAAGCCACTGAGAGATGAACAAAAGGGATCTGGGTGGGCACTGTTGAGAAAATTTATCCTCAACTCTCATAAGTTTATATGCAACAAAAGACAAATTAACAAAACAAAAACAAGCAAGTTTATTAATGCATATGATGCCCATTACATGGGAAAAACCCTGGTGAAAGGTAGCTCAAGGCAGTGGCTGAGAACTCAGGGTTATATAGCATCTTTAACGAAGTACTATAAATTTGTGGAGAAATGACAGGACGAAGGAAAGCAGTTTTAGGCTTCCAAAGCTGGGAAACTGGGAAGGTAAATATATGGGAAGAAATTAATGAAATAAAACTTGTTTACAGATTCCTCTGATACCATCTCTGAGCTGGTAAGAGTTGTCTCCAGTAAAAAAGAATTTATATCCTGTCTTTAGTTGGAAAGGGGGAGAATAGAATTCTTCCTCCATTTGCTGCTTCTTAAAAGGCTTTAGCTCAAAAATACTTCATATTCTCGGGAGGCATATGCTGGTCTCCCAGAGCACTGACAGTGGTTTCTGCAGGTGCCATTGATCCAAGGGTCAATCCTAGAGAAGATGTAATTTCTCTTTACATTTCTGGTCACTGGACCTTACATAAAGTAGCCTTTTCAATTCTGAGTAAGTGAGCATCTTAGATCACAAAGGACCATTATGTTTGAAAAAAAAGTATTTGACAAAACAAAAATCCTTAACAGCTATGTTCCCATAGCATGAGTTAATTTTAAGTTTAGCAGAAAATAAGTACTAAGCATATACTATCTGTACTTAGAGGTGTTTATCAAAAATATAACTTCTTCCCAGAGGTAGTATAGTATGCTAATTACCCACCAGAATTCCTTTTATGTGCAAATCCCTACAACCTGAGCTGTAATGGAAGTTGTCAATCTAGAAAAAGGAGCCAATTTAAAAAGCATTAATAGGAAAAACAACAGCTGTTATAAATAGTGCTTCATATGCTTTTCAAGTATAGTATAAGATGCTCCTGAGACCGAAAAGAATTGGGATTATAGGGAAATTTAGTAATACATCCATTCAAAATTAAAATACAAATTTCACTTCAATTCACTTTTACAGCAATACATTAATGCTCAATGATCAACACTGTTTTGGGTTTGGTGGAGCACCAGTGTAAAGAAAGTCTTCAGCGAATCTCATAGATTTCTACCATTATTAGAAAATCAATATAACAAGTTACCTTTTTATTTTAAGGTGCTTTTTTTAAATCACGTATCCTGAGTCCCAACATGCACAATAAATATCCACTTATTTTACAGTTAAACTGTGTGCAACTTCCATAATGGTGATAAAATGTGTTCAGAGGAGAGAAAAATTGCAGCCATAAAACACAGAAATTTTGTTTTTAAGGAGAGATGTGGGGTTGTGTTTTAAGAATCTAATGACCTAGAGTCCTGTCTTAAAATATGGGTTTGATTAAACAGATTTGGTTATCGATTTTTCACCAGGAATCATAATTTTTTATAGACTGAAGTAAAATAGAATTACAGATGTGGCAGTCATGAAAATTCACTGCTCAGATCTCCAACTGAAGAGAGCGTAGTTGACCGATGGCTTCATCTACTGCCACAGTGGATCTTTACTGTCTTTGTGCTGAGGCCACACTTCTTGCAAGCAGCTCTCAGCCAATGACTGGGAATAGTGAAGGTACCAAGGCAAGTCCTTTATTGCAAGATGCTGTACTCCTCCTCTGTGTGTATTTGGGTCAAGGATCTCCACCCACTTTGGCTTGGATCAACCTTTCTTAGAACTGCGCTGCTGGGATTCCTCCTACTCTGTCCTCTTTACTTCCCTTCCTCCTTACGCGGAGTTGCCCTGAAGATTCCCTCTACGTCCTCCCGTTCCTTTCCCAAATAAATCTCTTGCATGTATAATCTTATATTTGTGTGTGCTTCTCTGTGGACCTAAATAAACACAAGTGGTTATGAAAGTGGTCAAAGAAAACAGATGGTAGGACGAGAATATGGGACTAAGCTCACTAAGCACCTAGTGTGCAAGGAAGACGCCATCCTGAGCAGATGGCACAAGTTGGTGGCCCAATTGCTACATATTTCACCAGTGGTAACTTGGGAAGACGTACCAGTGAGGGGAATTTCCTTGCAGGTGTCACGATTCAGGCATTTGGGAGATATGGTGGGGGGGGGGGCAATGTTTGCAAAGACAGCAGCATTGGCTTGTTAGTGCTAAGTTGTATTGCCATCCTGCAGAAGCAGGATGAGAAACTGAGAGCTATTAAAAGCTGTGTGTGGGAACCAGGGAGTCTCTTTGGTAGCTTATGATGTGTCTCTTATCTTCTTAGTAGAAGAGCAGACACAGCTGCACAGCAAAATGAAGATTTGATAGAGTCACGAGCTCCAGAGACATTTGAATGTTCATCATTTAAAACTGATCTTTTATGCTAAATTCAGGGTTCTGGATTGGAAACCTGGAATTCTGAAACATAGGATAGGACATTTGGGTTGGTGCTTTTGAGGAGGTAGGCGCTGAAGATCCTCTAGAAAGTAGTCCACCTTTTTGCTAGAAGACTCTGCAGAGGCCTCATCCATGTCAGATAACAGGTTTTCTTCCTAATTCCTTTTCTGGATTCCGGGCTGATTAACGTTGAATTCCAGCATATCCCAGCTGCTGAGCCTGATAAGGGAAAGACTATACACTGAAGGCATTGTAAGGGTTAGTTATAATGCACTGGCAGGACCTGGGAGAGTATGCCTGGAATTGGATTTTTAGGGTACTTTAAAAAGGAGCTGGAATGTCAGATAGGACAAACATGAATTTATTAACTTGGTGGTACTTTTTCTGGAAAAGGAATATAAATCCTTCGCAAGGACCATATAGGATGAGACAAACTTGCTATTAAGGTGGCTCTTAGAAGCTTGGAAAAAGCGAAAACCAATGCTGAGCCCTCAATATGACATGCTTCCTTAAGGAGACCAACATGTCATTTGCTGCCAATCAACTAACTACACTATAGTTAATTCATCAACTACATTATAGTATACATATGGTACAGCTCTCTGTCCTGGAAGGAGCCAGCAGTTTACCTTCACATATGTATATGAAAGAAAAAAAAACTAGTTTCTATTATTTCTTTAATAAGATTTTTTAAATATCAAAAAACTCAGGTATGTCACATTTAAAAATGGGCAGAAGACATGAAAATGCAATACTAAAATAACCAATAAATATATGAGATATGTTATTCTCTTACAGCTAAAGGATTTTTAAGGAAACTCTCATGATTAAATGAACCATTAAAGCCATGAGATATAATTTTCTCACCTTTCAGATTTACAAAAATTGGTTGATATATCCCAAACACTGGAGAGGATGTTGGGATTGGGTAATCTCATATGACATTTTTGGGAGTATTAATTGTTGAAAATTTGGGAAAGGACAATTTCTATTATTTATCCAAATTTTAGATGATATTTTCTTTGACTCAACAATACTATGACTAAGAAGTTTTCATAGTTTCATAAGTACAAGAATATTGAATTATACCATCTTCTAAACACTTTACATGCATTAGCTTATTTGTTCTCCACTACAATCCTATGAGGTAGGTAACTTGTTATCCCCATTTTGCAGATGAGAAAATTAAGGCACAGAGAGGTTAAGTAACTTGTCTAAGATCTGGTTAGTGACTGAGATGGAATTGAACCCATATAGTCTACCTCCATTGTCCATGCTCTTAACCACTCTACACATTACTTCTTGATACATTGTGACACAGATTCACAATTATTTAGCCACAATTCTGAAATTCAATTCTGATAACTGAAAACTTTGCTTATAATACACTTGGAAGAAAAATCTGACCTAATCGAAATCATATGACAGCAAAATTTGAAATGAAAAGCTACTTATAGTTATGATTTATCCCATATAGTGATATTAATAATTTACTGCAGAAATATTAATGCATTTGATCAAAGGTGATGTCCCATCCCCTGTTGGAAATGTTTCATAATACGTGGCATATACCCTGTTCATGAATGGGCTAAGGAGATACTTAGGAGATAATATCAGTGGTGATGAAATTGTCTGAAGATTGAGGGAGAGGAAGGCTTGAAGAGAGACTCATGGATTAACAACTTGCATTGAGCCATTCACTGAAATAAGCAACATTTCAATGAGATGGGTTTAGATGACATGTGAGTTCAGTTTGATGTGTCCTTGAGATATCAGCAGGCACACCAAGTAAGCAGTTGGATATATTGATGTGGAAGTAAAGGACAGCTAGCTGCTGGAGAATGAAATTTGTTTTTCAGAAGTAGGGTATGTGACATTCTGCTAAAATATCAAGTAAGACAGAACTTGACTTAGCCACTTGTAGATTGTAAATAACTTTAGTAAAAGCTGTTTTTATGGAAGGTTACTGGTGCGATCTTGGACTGAGGAGTGAGTGGTGGGTTAGAGATGGAGAAAAAAAATACAGGAGGTGCTTTCAAGAGGTCTGGCTCTAAAGGGTGGAAAGGAAAAAAATGGTAGTTGAGTGGCTCTGAGGCTAGAGAGAAGGTTATTGAAAGTTGAGCATGCTTAAGAACATAATATAGAAAAGGCATAATCAAAATGCAGATTTTCTCAATAAATGAGTGGAGTGGGATCCAGAATACTAACACAGGGACAGTGCTGAGAAAGAAAGAGGAATAGGTATTCACTTATTTTAGGAGGGAAGGGGAATAACGTGTGTGTGGATTCTATGTACACAGGTCTCAAAGTTTTGAATCAAGAAGATAAAAAGATCCCATCAGATGGCTTGAAGTTGGTGCCTCATCTTCCAGGCCATGGGTGTGGGGTGCACTTGGAGGTTGCACAAGAAGAGAAGAGATTTGAAATAACTCTTGTCAATTTTGGCAGATCACTAAAGAGATTAGTACGACATTGCCATGCAGTTTTGAGAGTTCGTTGAAATGAGAGTTAATGGCTTATTTTTGTACCAAAGTGCAGCACTTTCTCCCAGTAGGCTTTCTACTAGTAAGACTATTAAGGCAGGAGTATACATGCCCTCTACAGAGAGGGCTATGTCCCTCCAGCAGACCTATCCCTGTCTAATTAAAGAAAATTGGCTGCTGGTCCTGAAAAAGTACAGTTGCCCATTTCTAAATAATGATTGTAGCCAAAATAATAAAATGAAAGCTATAGCATACAGTTTAGACAGAGCTTGGGCTCAGGAGTCAGGTAGCCTGGTTAGAATCCCAGCTCTGCATTTACTGAGCTTGGTATCCCAGGGCAAATTAGTTCACTTCCCAATGCATCAACTGCCTCATTTCTACATTGAGTTTATTAATGGAAAATATCTCTCTGCAACAACTGGCACTGATTAAGCCATCCTCCGTAACCCACACTTAAGCTTTATCTTCATCCTCCCTCCCCTCTTCCTCCTTCAATTCATTTCCTGGTCTGGATACGTTTATTTCCTGAATCTGTCTCTGTCTCTTCTATTCCCCTGGTCACCGCCTTAGCTCGATCTCTCACAGTGTCTTGTCTCAACTATTTCCATAGCTGTGAACTGGACTTCCTGGCGACCCTTTTACAACCCTCGATCTATACCAAATTCAGATTGCACCACTTGCCTCTGTGAACCACTTCATTAGTTCCCCCTTTGTGAACAGAATTACATAGTGCACAGAGCATATCACGCCCTTTGTGATGTGGTCCCTGACTGTGACTCCACCATCTTGTCTTGTGATTTCTTTTGTACCTGTGGTCTGGTCAGCTTTAACTATCTCCAGCTCTCTGAAGGCAGCGCTTCCCTATTGGCAAGTTGTCAAGAGTGAATGCTTGCCCCTCTGTCTGAAATGCTGCACCTCCTTTTATCTTTCTGGTGTATTGCTATTCCTTGTACAAAATCCTTCTCATGTGTCATACCACCCATGAAGCCTTCCTTGGAATTCTCATAATCCCCTCCCTTCCCCCACCCTCTTCATACCCTACAGACCGAAGCACTTCTGTTTTTATACTATGTTTGTACTTTATACTCAGAGAAGTATACATCAAACAGTATTGTAATTATCAGATCGAATTACCTGTCTACTAAATACGGAATTTCTTGATGGTAGAACTTGTGTATGATTTCACTTTATTTGCCTAATGCCTTTTGCATTGCATTTTATGTAGTAGATTCTTTATATGTATTTGTTGAGCTGAGCATCAGATTAGGTGAATGAAGATATTGAAAATACTGCTAGATTTTCCTAAATTCAAAATTATTCCACGTTGTATTCATAAATCCTAGCATCATTTTGTACTCCATAAATATGTACAAATATAATTTATCAATTTATAATAAATGCCAAAATTTAATTTTTAATATTGAGAGGCTTTTGAATAGCATTTATCAATTTAAAGTATTTGTTAAATAGCTTATTTAGTGGGAAATGGAAAGTACAAAGAATAGTCTTGTATCAGGGTTAACTGCATTCTTTATTCCATGTGACCTTCAGTGTTCACGCTGATTGAGTGGTTTCTTGGTTTTAGAGTCTTTTGTATATTGTTATTATTTCAGTTCTTTCCATTCCTTTGCATCACTATTTTCCCCAACGAGTGTTTCCCGCCATTTCTTCTATGCTCCACAGTTCTCAGTACTTATGAATGTTGCTAATTAATTCTTGGATCTTTTTTTTTTTTTTTTTTTTTTTGAGACAGAGTCTCACTCTCTTGCCTGGGGCGAGTGCCGTGGCGTCAGCCTAGCTCACAGCAACCTCAAACTCCTGGGCTCGAGCAATCCTACTGTCTCAGCCTCCCGAGTAGCTGGGACTACAGGCATGTGCCACCATGCCCGGCTGATTTTTTTCTCTATATATATTTTTAGCTGTCCAATTAATTTTCTTTCTATTTTTTTTGGTAGAGATGGGGTCTCGCTCTTGCTCAGGCTGGTCTCGAACTCCTGAGCTCAGGACGATCCGCCCACCTCGGCCTCCCAGAGTGCTAGGATTACAGGCTTGAGCCACCGCGCCCGGCCCCAATCCTTGGATCTTTTAAATCTGATTTTTGAATATCTGTGTTTCCCTATAAGATAATTGTCTGCTTTTCAAATGGTGATACTGAATGATAAAACCTTGGTTCTGCGATACACAGGGAATGAGTCACTCTGTTTGGCTAAGAGTCTTCTGTGGGCATCTAGTTAACACTCTAGGTATCAGTGTTTTAACCATTTTTGAACAAAATATAACCTTTGTTTGCTTGACTTATAAAAGCGTACTGTTAGTTCACCATATAGACAATATGATCTCTACCAGTATTATAAAGATTCTGATTATTTCCTGGTATTTTGTTACATTAATAAAATTTTCTAATTGAAGTATTTAATTTTTTTTGAAAAATGGTGATACATTCATCTCAAGTGAAAGTCATTATTTGGTTTGGATACTGTAAATTACATTTCCTATACTTATTTTATCCCATTTTTCATAACCCTTGTTTATATACCAGAAATGTTTCTTAGGATGTGATTTCTTAGGATGTGAATTCATTTTGATGTGTATCAGAAACAATAATTTAAAAATGTACTCTTTGTGCCACAGGAGTAGTGTTGTTTATTTAATGTCAGTCATTTGAAACCAATGAAGATGCATTCAATTTAAAATCATTTAGCTTTTAGACTTTGCTGCTTTGTGTTTAATTACAGTGATGATTTTCTTCACAAACCCTCTTCCTCTCATTAAAAAGACCAGGTTTAGAACCACAGTTTGTATTAAAAGCTATTGAGGAACAGAGTTTCATCTTTATGTTTGATGCCATGCCCAGTGTGTGGCAAGACTCTGTAGTTCATGAAAATCAACATTATTATTAATGTCTCAGCACCAATAATTTTAAGGAAGAACAACCCCTAATTTAAAAATAAAAGTGAAACAGCATTAAAGATATTCTTGCTACTGGGATTCTTATACATAAGAATACTTTTAAAATAACATTTTAAAACTGTCAATGAATAAACATCTGCAAAAGAAAAGATAGATAAAAGAATGAAAACCATTTTGAAGTTATGATAGGGTAGACATGGGTAAAGTTTGAGTATTTTACTATTTTAAAAAATTGCTACATCTATAACAGAAAGGAAGTTATTTTATTACCTATACTTACTATTATGAACAAGATTAAGATTGTTTTCTGGTGACTATCTTAATCACCATAAAAGTAATTCATTGAGTTTTTCATTGCACGTGTAGTTCTCCTAAATGCTATAGTAAGAGAAATATGTTGGGTTTGGATTATTATGGGGAAATATTTATATATTCTTTCCATTTGGGGAGTGTATATATTTTCTAACACAGTAATATAAATACTCATTGTTTAGAGGAGTATAAGATACAGCACTAGTCTTATAGGGTTCCTATTGACTTTAGAAAACTTTATCTCAAGAATGAAGAATGAGTCTAAGTAGTGGAATCACACACAGTCTTCTGATTTCTCTAAATCCTCTTTCCAGTTCCCACAGTTTTGGTTGACACCACTAATCACCTCCTCATTCTGAAATCTTGGAGGTTTTTATATTTCTCTTTTTATAGCCTAAATGATGTCTCTTTCTCTTGTCCACATGCATAGATGAGGAGGATTGGTGTTTCAACTACAAGTGTGGTCAGATGGTAAACTTGCCTGGTATTTAAATAGTAAATTTGGGTATTGGGATGGGTTTCCAGCTTCCAAATGAGAGGAAAAAATAAATAAATGCGGAAGAGCTGGGCTGCTAAATGCTCCAGGGGATTCCCTAAGAGCTTAAGAAATTTATTCCTTAGGGCAAACCGTTTTCCCCTACTTTTTTTTCTGTTTTACCTTTCTACTCTTTGAATAACCTCTTCTCCCTTTAATTTTCATGTTGCTTTGATTGTGTTAAATTTTGGTCTCATTTTAAAATATTTATTTTTGACAATTCTAACAGTATTTTTAATTTTTTCAAAAAGTTAATGATTATTACTAATCATTTTAATCAATGAATTTTAATTGGTTCTTTTCATATCCATTTCTTATCTATTTCTGAATATGCATTTCATACTTTCTTGTTCTATGTGATGGATGTTATTCCTTGATTTTCTCTTTGAGATTCTTAGAACAAAACTTTTCCCCAGCGCTTTCATTATTTTTACTTTATCTGGATTGAATTTTTCTTGTAACTCTTGATTTTGCAGGGTGTCACCTTAGCTTTAATATTCTTTACAAATATGGGAACTTAATTTGTAGGCTCATCTCGAATTTTTTTCCCTTTTTTCTCTGTGCTCACTCCTACCACTTTAAAGATTTTGTAGTTGTCTTTGCTCAAGCCCCTCCTGCCCTCAGTCCAGGAGTAGCTTTTATGTGGCTGCACGATGATGCAGCTGTTGCCAATCTATGCACTTTGCCCATGGCAGGCTATGTTAGGACATGGTCACAAGACTGTTTTTATTTCCTTCCGTGGACTTGGGGGTGCAGTGACAGCCTTGAGTAAATGCTAGCAGCAGGTTTATTTCCAGTCACCTTTCCCGGGTGTGTGAGTTCCATCCCAAGCTGTGATTTCAGTAGGTGAATCTAACTCCAGTTTTCTACTTCACAGGAAAAAGTCACCATTACCCCTCAGGAGGTAAACTCTCACCTGCCTCTGCCTGTTTCCAGACCCGAGAGGGTCAGCGTGTCTGTGGTGACAGCCACACCTACTTCTTGGTCCACAGAGATGGATCATATTTTGTTTTTGAATGATTTTTGGTCTTTTATAGTTCATTTATCATTTCCATATGCTCTGGTCAGAGGGTGGAATGTTGTCAAATTATATATTTACAATGGCATGCTGACGGAAGAACCCGTATTTCTTTGTAAGCGTATTGGTTATCTATTGCTGAGTAACAAATAACGACAAATGTAGCAATTTAAAATAACACGAATTTATTATCTGACAGCCTTCATGGATCAGAAGTCTGTATATGGGTTAGTTGGCAAGGATATCACCATGTTAAAAACAAGGTATCTGCCAGGGTGTGATCTCATTTGAAATTCCAAGTTCTCTTCAGAGTTCACTGGTTGTTAACAAAATTCGTTTCCTGTGGCTGTGTGATTGATGTCCACTTTTCTTGGTAGCTGTTGGCTGGGTAGTACTCTTAGCTCCTAGAAGCCACCCTCGGATTCTTGCCTCAAGGTCCCATCTTCCCACGACATGGAATTTGTTTCACCTTTGTCACTCTGATGCTCCACTTCTTTATTGGCTCATGATTCAGTCAGGCCCACTCAGTATAATGTCAATTTTGATGAACTCAAATCAACTAGTTTCCGAGAAAGATGAAGAAGAAGTACATTTTATGAGTCTTTACATTTTGCTCTGAATGGTTGGTAGCTTATCTGAGTGTAATATTCCAGGGAGAACTGATATATTTCCTATGTGCATCTATAAATAAATATTTCGTTATTTATCCTGCTTGGCTATCAATGTGTTATACTCAATTAACGGAGTCATGATTTGGGTTACATTTTTTATTTGATTGTTGTTTAATACTGTGCGTTGATCATTATCTGAAAAACTTGCAGAGCTTTCTCGACAGTTCTAATTGTTCACAGGAATGACATTCTATCACATTTGCTGTATTATGTACGTAGCCCACTCAAAGGAGTCATATCCCATCACCTTTGCTATATTTTCTTGGTTAGCTAAAATTTTAAGATGCACCTAGTTTTATAAATGAGCCTACATATTTTTTTCTATTTCCTTTATCTGTTTTTATAATTTATAAAATCAGCAAAAATTAAAAAATATTTTGAGCTTAACCAAGAATAGAAGATCTATATGATTAAAATTAATACATGGAAAGACATTCTATGATCTTGGGTGGGATTACATAAGATATAAATGTCAGTTCTCCAAAAATTGTGTGTTACATACAAAGACATAGCAATAAAATATATACATAAAAATATTCTAAAGACATGGAAATAAAAGCCATGTGAATTAATGCAAGAACAAAATAGACCAGTGTAAAAGATTAGAGAACAGAGACAGACCTCTGTGTGCATAGGTAATTCGTAGATATACACACACACACAACAATGACAGCACCATAAATCAATGGGAAATGAATGTATTGTAAAACAACACAAAATCATCTGACTCTATGGAAAAAAATAAAACTTAATTCCTCCTGAGTACAACATGATCTCTATTTAGATTAAACCCATTTTTGAAAGGTAAAACATAATAGTTAATAAAAAATAGTCTCAAACCTAATAAAGAAAAATAAATTTTCAAAGCATAATTCATAAGGCAAAGAAATTGATGAATTCAATTCCATCTAAACAAAATATTTCTTTTCAAAAAGGGATTCAATGGACAAAGTTAATAGATGACATAGTGACAGGAGAAATGTTCAATGTCCCTATCAATGTTTTAAGGTTTTTTTTTTTTTTTGTCATTTAAGATATCCTGTCTTTTTTTTTAAGAAAAAAATTTTTTTTTTTTTTTTTTTGCCAAAACTGAATTTTCTTCCCTTACTGTATGTGTATATCATTTTATCATTTTCAAATGATTATTGTCAGGTGGGTTGTTTGAATGTATAATACCAGTGGAGAAAATAAAAACTGTGTTTTGCAAAGCATGGTTCAAGGGCTATCTCCACTATAATCTGGAAAATTAGTTAAAAATGT
>RJWJ010035433.1:0-16648 GCA_004363605.1 Indri indri
GAATTATGAATAAATACAGTGCTTATGTGAATATAGAAACTTCCTGAAAGTGTAAAGTTCAAAAGTACCTTGAGCACTTACAAACTCGGAACTTCCTGACCACCTTTTGTTAGGGGTTATCCTACGTGAGGCCGTTTCTCAAGAAACCTGGCCATGAGCAAGGAACTCTAATGTGATTACTACACTGAGGCCAAAGAAAGCTCTACAATGCTACCCAAAACATATTACCTCATTCTAACCATGAGAGAAACTTTAGACAAATTCCTACTGAGAAATCCTTTACCAAATATTTGAGTAGTAATCCTGAAAGTGGTCAAGGTCATCAAAAACAAGAAAAGTCGGAGAAATTTTCACAAAAAAGAGTAGCCTAAAGAGATAGGACAACTAAAGGTAATTTTGTGTCCTGGATGAGCTCCTGGGACATAAAAAAAGGACATTAAGGAAAACCAAGGAAATCCGAAAAAGTATGAACTTTAGTTAATAATGATGTATCAATCATGGTTCAATAACCATAACAAATATGCTATTTAAATGTCAGTTGTTGATGACAGGAGAAAATGGACATAGGGTGTACCAGAACTCTCTATGTTATCTTTGTAATAATTCTGTAAATCTAAAAAGGTTTATTAAAAATTTCCATAATAAAGTCTAATTAAAGGAACTTTAATTAAAAAATATGAACACTGAAAGTTCAAAGATAGAATTTCATGCTTGGGAGATATATGTCCACAGATTTTTAATATCTTATAGCCATCAGATTTCAAATCCATATCCTCTATGATCAGTGTTATTTCTCTTCCTAGTAAAATGACAGTATTAATCAAGATGACTTTTATTTTCTCTTTTAGCTCCAACTTACTGTGACCTTTGATAGACTCAAAATATTTGAAGACCCAACTTTTGAAGACAAAATTCTTACACATATAAAAAAAAGTTTGGTTTCCTATAGATACATATATGTATACTAATAGAGCATATGTACAACTGACATTGTATTTAGTTTCTTAAAACAACTATAACTTCACAGATTAGATGCATTCCCTAACCTCTAGGAGGAGCTCCTTGCCAGCAATCTCCCTGTAAAACACACACACAAACACTCCCTCACTCTCTTACTCATTCCCTCCATCCTTCACTCAAAGGTAGACAGTCAGAGAATTAATGAGTCAAAGATAAGGAAACAAGTCACCTTTTTTTAACTGTGTGAAAACAACTCCCAGTGAGGGAGTAGAGATAGGACTGGATCTTCTTTAGTGTTTAGGTCCCTCTTCTCTTCAATGAGACGTGCCAAGTTTTGTATGTGAAACAAATGTAAAGGAGCCAGAGCTATCTATTCTATTTTGGTTTTATGTCTGAGGAGAGGCCACAAAGGGTTTGCAACCAAGATCCTGTTGTAATACATAGTGTGTATTTGCTTGTGATGGGCCAACTTTATATTTCTCTCAAAAAGTTTTGATGACAATAAATAGCTTATTAAATATGTTGGGTCTTAGTCATCTCTGTTTCCTTCTGTAATAGACAAGACTAACATTTTCTATCCAGGAACACTTGCAATACACAATACATCTTTAAATTAACAAAATTTTAAAAATTAATATAGACTTGTGAGCAGAAAAGGAAGGTATTTTTATTCGTGTGTCATTTTTATAAACTTTCCATAGTCACTTTCTGTGGAAATAGAAATAGGCAATATGTATATATCACGCATAGTCTTAATATGCATTAATACCTTAATACTGTTTTCATATTTATAGTTACTATTCAAAAAATGTATGTTTACATGTAATACATTTATTATTGTTTTAAATGTAAATAAATATTTTTAAACTTTGTTTAAATATTTAATATGATACTCAAAGAGTTATTACCCACTAAAACAAAAGTACTTTAGGTCCTAAAAACTTAAGAATATAAAGGGATTCTGAACAGATGTTTGTGAATCACTGCTTTAGAAATATAGCGTCTATGTAACCTGAAAGCGTGGGTGACAACCTGGAGAGCCCGGGAGTAGAGTTTGAATGTTGCGAACCCTGGTGATTGTTTGATCATAATGTCTGCAAAAAGTCATAGTTTGGCCCCTTCTTTCCTGATTTGGATACACTTAATTTCTCTCTCCTGCCTGATTGTTCTAGGTAGGACTTCCAGCACTATGTTGAATAGAAGTGGGTGACAGTGGCATCCTTGTCTTTTTCCAGTTCTTAGTGAGAATGCTTTGAACCTTTCTCCCTTCAGTATGATGCCAACTATGAGTATATCAAAGATAGCTTTTACATAATTCCGTATTTCTTGTAGGCTTTGTTCATACCTCTTAATTCTCTGTTCTTTATTTTTGACTGAGTTAATTTTAAAGAGTTTTCTTCAAGCTCTAAGATTCTTTCTCCTGCCTGGTTTAGTCTATTCCTTAAATTAATTTTTCATTTCCAGAAGTTCTATTTTTTTTTAATATGTCAATATCTTTAGTGAATTTTTCATTCATTTCCTGAATTGTTTTCTGGTTTCTTTGAGTTGATTTTCCAATTTTTGTTGGATTTCATTAAGCTTCCTTATAATCCATATTTAAATTTTTTTATCTGTCATTTCAATATTTTCAGTTTGTTTGGTATCCATTGTTAGAGTCAGGTGTTCCCTTTTGGGTGTGTCTTTTCACTCTGATTTTGCATACTTCTGGAGTTCTTTCATGGCTTCCTTCTCATCTGGAACAGCTGTTGCTTCTTATCTTTGGATTTTCTTTTGTTTAAATGTGGCTTTCCACTCCTCACTCATATAGGTGTGTTTATAGCATATGTTGGATAAGAACCTTTGGCTTTGCTTGTGGGTGCTTTGATGGTAATCTAGGTTCTGGATGGATGCCCTCATTATTTAAGAGATATCCTTACTATGGTGGTTTCTCAGCTGCTAGTTGTTTGTATGCTGTAGGTGTTGTGAGCTATTGGAGTGGGCAGATTCCTTGTCTCTCTTTGATGAGGGAAGATGGAGGACTTTGAAATCCTTTCTCTTTCTCCTGCCCTGTGGTCTTCTTAACAGTCTGAATTAGTATTGGCATGCCCAGTTTAATCTCTGAGAAACTAGGTGGTGCTGTGGGTGAGACTCAACCACATCCTATATAACTGAGTCAGTAAATGCTACAAAGGACATGCAAATTGACCTCCCTGTCAGTAGGTGGTGCTTGCTGGGGGAACAAGCTGAAATCTTTTTCTGGGGACCTGTGAGTGGCTCTAGTTCCCCGCAAGAAGCACTCAAATACCCTAGGTGTTGAGTGAGGCCCTGGAACTTCCAGGTGAGTCCTTATTCTCTGTCACAGTAGAGGCAGGAGTGGGAGTGAGGCTAGGTGGAGCTGGGTTGGTTGAGCTTGCTCTCAGGCTCCACAAAACTTGCAAGGTAACTGTTTTAGCAGGGGCCAAAGGTATGCTCCCAGCTTCTGGGTAAAGCCACCAGGGAGGAGCTGAAATGGCCCTACCCAACCAGAAAGTCTGCTTGTGGAGGCGGGGCCATCTGAGATTTATAATCTGACTGTCAGGAGTGGGCTTCCCTATTCTCCCCCTGTCTTGTTCCATGGTTACCCTCCAGCACATGCCAGCAGGCAAGAGCTCAAACTAGCTGAGCTCCCCCATGATTACACTGTGGACTAGTGAGCTTCCCCTCCCAGGATCCCAGCCTGGGTTGAGAGTGCAACCTTCCTGTCGGGGAAGGGGTGCCCCCAAGTACATTGCAGCTGAGACCCACACTGCACTCTCTTCTCAGTTCTGTCCACGTGGGCTCCCTTGGCTCTTGAGATTAGTTCGCAAGTCTCCCCTCCATACCCCCAAGCAACATGATTGAGACTTGCAGGTATAGGATATGGCCTGTGGGCCTATCCCTGGGAAAACAAAGATCAATCACTGACCATGCCAGGGAGTTGTATGCTGGTCCTGAGCTGCATATGGGGTGCCCAAGCAGGTTTTTGATGTCCCTCTGCTTCAGGGCATGCCCTGTTCTGATGGAGCTGTTGTGCAAGCAGTACCAGGAAGAGCCATTGAGCAGGAAGCTCATGGTCTGAGCATCCCTCAGTCTGCTGAAGTACCTTAAGAGGAAAGGTTCGAGTCCCACCGTCTGTGGAATCCTCAGTGTGGTGGCTCAAATGTCTCTCTCAGCAGCTGTAGATAGGGCAGAGGGTGGGGAGGAAAGAGTCTGGGTGGAGGAAAGCTAGCACTCTGACAGTCTCTGTCCCTCTGTCCCAGAATGCAACCCAGCCAGGATGTTCAGGCTCTGGAGTCACACTAGTCTCCTAGGACACACTGGACCCCTGTGGCTCCTGCAGTGTGGGCTGGAGTTGGGAAATGTTTGTGCGGGAACTAGCAAGGCAAAACCTGAGTAGTTGAAGCCCTCTGGGGAGGACAAAGGTATATGGTGGGTATTGCCATCCTGGCTCAAGTCTGTGGTGATTGCTAATGCCCCAGCGGGGCTGAGAGCCTCATGCTTTGCCCACAAGAAGCTCCCAGTTCCCTGGCAGCTGCAGCTTTGGGGTTCACTGGGGTAGAAAGTCACTCCAGTAGCTCAGGAACCTACTGCCAGAGATGCAAAGAAGGGAGAAACAAACTGCTACACTTAACGTTTTCACTGGACTCCAAGCCTCTCTTGGCAGTTGATCTCTGCTCATATTAATATTTTGCTCCTTCTTGTTCTGCTCTGCAACTTCTTCCTGTGGAGTCTCATGCAGGTTCTGGCACTCTTCCCTAAGAATTACAACAAACCTCTGTTTGTTTTTTCTCTTTCATCTAAAACTTTTCCTTCTTACTGAGGCACTCTGGTCAGCCATCTTGAATCCTCCTTAAATGCATTTTTGACTTATGATGTTTTCAATTTATGATGGATTTCTTGAGACTCAATTCCATTTTAAATCAAGGAACATTTGTATATTGTTTCACTTGTTAAAAGAAGTATATGTTATCATTATAATGTGGAAAAGATAAAAGTTTTTATTAATGATGCTCGATATGGAACAATGTTATACTGTAATGCATGTTAAAAATTGTTACAAAGAATTTGTATAGTAAGTCTTATTTTGATAAAAAAAATTTAGGAGTGTGTATTTGGGTATGGGTGTGTATATGTATGCAAAACTTGTCCTATGATTCCAGAATTGTACCTGAGAAACAAAGCTGAGTTCAAAAGTTGCTGAGTTCCACATATTCTAAATTCACATAAGCAACAATGAACTGACAATAATTGGGACATGATATCTTTATCACTCAGTGTCAAACTCTGAGGAACAAATAGGAAAAAAAAAATAAATATTTTAGCACAAGACGGACCTTTCTCTTCTGCTCTAAGGAACTGGGGTCATTGATCTGCCTATGTTGAAAGCAAAGACCAAAGCTTTGGATCAATTTTGAGTTTGAATATTAGTCCAGTAACTAAAAGTGCCTGAAAAGTATGGAATCAGACCAAAATGCCAGTGCTAGCAGTCCTACCCAGCAAGAAAGAAGTATGTGAGTTGTATGTAAGTAGGAGTGAGGATGGGGGCTTGTTTATATATCTAGTTATTGCAGTTATTGGGGAAAAACATTAAATGTTATAACCCCCAAAATTTCAGATTCCAATGATATATACCTAGGGAAAGGGCTGGAGGTATACATGCAGCTGTGATAATAGGGTTATATCTGGTGAGTGGAATCATAGAAGGTTCTTATATTCTTATGTTCATTTATGAAACTATTTTAAATTGGCCACTAGAATATATTATTTTAATGTAAAAACATTTTAAAACATTTCTAAATGTAACATAAACATCACTCCTAGCAACATATAGTATCTCTTATCAATTTACTACCTAATATTATTTAACTGGGATCTTAATCTTTCCACAGCATTTCTGGAAGTTTAAAGCAATGTAAACACTGCCTTCACATGCTAATTATTGGCTTAGTAGAAGTGTTACTTTTAACTCTTTCTAAAAATGTGGTGCATAGCTTTTTCATTCCCGCATTTATTTAACAAAGTCTCTGGGGACCACTTTATGCTAAGACTAATTAAAGAAGGTTTCTCCTTACAGTAAATAACTGCCATCTATTATCTTTCACCTTCTTGGGATCATCTTGTTAGAACAGAAAAGTATTAGATGTTGGAAACATTTTCCTCATGACACCTTGTATCATCTTCCAAGAAGGATATAATAAATAAATCAACAGCTTTCCAGCACAAAGCACACCATCCACTATGGTGAGCAGTAGTCTTCAGCACAGAATACGTTTCCAAGCTGTAGTGGGCATGCCAATCATTTCGCATACTGTATAGTGCTAGGATCATTTGATATCTCCTATTACTGATATGAATTTAAAACTTGTCTTTTTCACCTCTGAAAAATGTAAACTTCTTCCTAACCCATATATAATTTTATTGTATATTGTATATTATACTTTATATTGGATATAAAGTAATGTATACAGGCTATAATTACTGTATGTGTTGAAAGTCCAGCTCCTTCTAAAACCCACGTAAGTCTGATGATGTATTCTTTCCAATATAATAAGAGGTGAACTAATAAATATTAACAGAGATTAGAACTGTTGACCTCTACTCTTTTTATGACATCTAAAGATAACTAAGGAATGAACACATTTAGAAAGGAAAATACTGGTCAGTATACATCATGATTTTATTTGTGTATATTTGTGCATATAATATGTACAATACATAAACATGCTTATTTTTTCTATGTCAGATCATTTAAAGTATCTATTAAAGGAATTTTTGATTCATGGTAAATATCACAGTGGTGCATGGTCTTTAGAGACTCACATCCCCACAGTAAGCTACTGTATAGCCCAATTGGTTTTTTTGTTTTCTTACATCATTTCCTACTCTAGTGCTGATTTTAAAAAAATACTTTTTTCATTTTGAAATTGAATGTCAGCCAAAGTCCTTTTTATGGACTATTAAATAAGTTTCTGTTTGAGGGGGAAAGTGTTTTGAGCCATTATAAGTCTAATGAAAATTTTTAGTGTCGGGTTGCTTAGTAAAACATATAACCAAACCATCAGTTAAATGTAATCTCATGATTTCATAAATTATTTTAAGTATAATATAAATGTTTGTCTTTCTGTTGGAGAAGAAGTAGGACAGGAGGAGGGCCACGCAAACTAATTATGTTTCTCTTACCGTTTATTCCAAAGAAGACAAGTGATTACTTCCATTTTGATTATTGAAATCTTTTTTTATATTTTACTGTTTCTTTTTCAAATGCCACTAATAATTTGATTTTATTACATTTAACTGTGAATTCTCTAAAATACATGATATGGTTTCACTAAATGAAATGTGGTAAATTCATCTAAATTTTGTTTTCCTAATGGTTTTGCCTTTTCCTCAGCTCAGAAGGCATGTTTCCTGCAAGACAGGGAATGATGTCATTTTATGCAGAGAATAATCTACCACCTGCTGGAAGGAGGAGGCATATTGTGGCAGCTGCATCACTGATTTAAAAAAGCAGCAGAATATAAATGTATAGATGAGTATGTCAGTGTAATGGGTGGGGAAGTGTAACATGCTTTGCTCAACAACAGCTGGAAAATTATACCAAGCCTAAAATAGTATCTTTTGGCTTTAAACCAAATGTTTCTATCACTAGTACTACTCAGAGCAAAAACACTACTCGCAAATGAATTCCATACTGTTTACAGATGCAGCATTTTCACTGCAAGGCATATAAGATATTGGGGGGAAATGGTAAGAAATGAGTGAAATATATGCTTTATGATTCCATTCATTTTCAGATAGGGCCTGGAGTCTTCCTACAAATGAGAGAGAAATAATAACTCTTGGACTCTTACTGTTTTCCTTTAAAGATTGACCTTGCATAAAGAAGTATAGATTTTTTTTTTTTTGAAGAAATGTGAAATCTCCTATGGAGCTTTATAAAATGCCAGTAATACTTCAGAAATAATCTGTCTCTAAATAACAAATGTAATCAATTATGAATGAAAAGGAAGCTCTGTGTGTTCATAAAGCATTTAATAAATAAATCAGTTTGTATAAAAAATACAATGAAATTATATGAATCTATAAACAAATTTTTTTCTTTGCTGTCTTCTTTTGCAACACATGAGGTTACAGGTAGTTGTTCCTGGTCATCTCCTTCAGGGCAGCAGATGTTTTACAGCATCCTCAATTATTATTATTATTTTTTTTTTTTTTGAGACAGAGTCTCACTCTGTTGCCCAGGCTAGAGTGTCATGGTGTCAGCCTCTCTCACAGCAACCTCAAACTCCTGGGCTCAAGCAATCCTACTGCTTCAGCCTCCCGAATAGCTGGGACTACAGGCATGAGCCACCATGCCGGCTAATTTTTTTGTATATATATTTTTAGTTGTCCAGCTGATTTCTTTCTATTTTTTTTAGTAGAGACAGGGTCTCACTCTTGCTCAGGCTGGTCTTGAACTCCCGAGCTCAAACAATCCGCCCGCCTTGGCCTCCCAGAGTGCTAGGCTTACAGGAGTGAGCCACCATGCCCAGCCTCAATTATTTAACTAATAATATTCTAAACATCACATTTAAAAAGTAATACATACTGAATTTTATTTTAACATACAATATTTCTGCCACTCTTTTTCATTGCCTTTAGATACAAAAACTTTTCATGATGACTACTACAATTTAAGACATTTTTATAAGGACGATTGATTTTTACACATTGACTAATTAGTTTTTTTTTTTTCCTAATAGGCCTGTTGACTATTTAAGCAAAAATTAAGTTTTTTAAAGCTGGGTCTACATAGCAAGTACATGATTAATTCTCTACCAATGTCTAAACTTGATATTTTAGGTAGCAAAACATCAGACTTTAGTATATGCATTTTTCTGGTGTTCTCTGAATCAAATAAAAAATTTCTCTTGATTTCATGCCTATTTAACAGTATGGCAAAAAGATACACTAAAAGCAAATATAATCTTGTACTATTGGATATTTTCATGTTAATAGTGGATAATTCGGTTGTTTAAAAGCTCTACATTTTCATCTCTAGGAAAAAGTCTGTGAACATTTCAATTCATTTAGAGTAAATCTTTGTTGCCTAATGAAGGATTAATCATGTTGAAAGTTTTAAGACATGTCCACAAATCAAATAATTACAAATTTCCTGCCATTAAGAGGTGACATCTCTTTTTTTCTTCTTAGATCTGGTGGACTTGTGACCGCTTTTACCAATAAATGGTGGTGGAAGTGACACCATTTGACTTCAGAGGGTAGGTTATAAAAGTGATGCAGCATTCTCCTTGTTCCCTGGGACACTTATTCTAGAAGCTACCACCATGTCAAAATCTTACTACTATGGTACCACCATAATGGATAGGCCACATGTAAGAAACATCGGTCAATAGGCCTAACGAAGAACCCGTGTTAACTGTCAGCTCTGAGAATGAGGCTGACTGGCTATCCAACCCAAAGGACCCTTCAGATACTTGACCACAGTCAACGTAAGACTGAACCTATGTGACAGAATCCGAGGGAGAACTACCTAGTTAAGCTGTTTCAAAATTCCTGACCCAGAAAATTGCGAGCAAAGTAAAATTGTTTTAAATTGCTAATTTGGGGGTTAAGTTGTAACTAGGCTGTAATAATTGGCACAGTCATTTTTTGTATTCATTGCCTCTCTAGGAGGAATGGTCTTATTTATTTAACAAATATTCAGTTAATACTACTATTTGTCTTGCATAGTCATGGACCGTATCTTATAGATACTCCTATAGAAAGTCCATAGTTCCTTTATCCTTGGATGCTTGAGCCGCTGATTGAAAAGTGAGAAAGAGAGTATTTTTGACGTACACTGGTGGAGAATCTAAGAAAAGGAATCTTACTGCACATAGGCTGCAGACCTTTGGTCTGTACTAAATCGAGGAGTCATTTCATTGACCACCATGAAACTTGAAAGCACATCAATATTGTAGGGCAGATTAATAATAAATGAAAACTTGTGTTAAAGTTTTATTTGTGTTCTCTTTTTCTTTTTTTTTCTTTTTTTGCTAATATTTATTAAGAGTGAATATGCCTTATTAAAGCACTGATTATTCTTCTTTGTACTGTCAACAAAAGTTCTCTGAAGAGGAATTTTAAGGAAAGAGACTTTGTTCCAGTGAACATTTTGAAAACCAGGGAAATACAGACTTCTGTGAAAAAGGAAGCTGTGTTCCAGAGAACAAAGGGAGGACTTGGTTTTACAGCAAAAGTTCCTGCCTAGGTTCCCAGTCAGGTCCATTTAAACAAATGAAGAATTGAAACTTGATTAGTTGAAACTTGATTAGTTGTGTCAAACTGATTGGTTGACACAGCTGAATAGTGATTGGTCAATACAGCTAAGCCCTGATTGGCTGAAGCATGTGAGCTATGATTGGTTGGTTCAAGGGAGCTCTTAAAGCTGCAAAGTTAAAAAGGTGTGGGTATTCTGGGAACTCAGAGTAAGTGTGAGACCTCTAGTCAGCAAATGGCTGCTTGGCTGTATTTTAAATTTAGGCCCAGTTAACCACTTAGGATGCATCTTTAAGGATTGGCTCTTTGAGGTTCAAATTTGTCCACAGTGTAAATCCATTAATACTTTTTGTGATTATTGGATAGATACTGCATCACTGATGCATCCTTGGCCTTTGCTTTTCCTGACTTGTCACATGTGAATCCACTGAGGGTTTTGTACAACAAGAAATACTCTGATTCCCAGATCAATTTAGAGAAGGACACATTTTTATTCTTTGAAATCTAAGACTTATTGACCACTGTTCTTTAGCATATATCCCAAGTAATTTTGCAGCTAAGGAAACCCAGGATGCAGAGCCTCCTGAGAAGGGTCTAGACTACTGAGATTACCACATAGCTGTGAATGCCAGAACTCTCTTCCTCATTTTCTGACCCAGTGTGCAGGGTTTGTCCTATGCCAAGATCCCCTGATATGACATTTGCCCACTTTTTTTCCTTCACCCAGGACAGAGATTTCACCCTAAATACCAGTGCATTTGGTTGGGACTGATATTCTGCTGATATTTTGCTAGTTTCATTCTCCAAAGACAGAGTCTGACTCTGGTAGCTCCTGTCCATGACCTAAAGTCTCCCATCTACCTAGTTCTCACATGTTCAGTCCTATGTTTTGTAGCTTTGGACAGACAGCATTGTTACTAGTAGTTTGTGTATTAATTTCTAAGTTCATATATATAGTTAGAGAACATAGTCTTTAAGAAATTGATTCTTTGGAACTTATTAATGATCATTTGGGAGCTAAGATATGATGTATTATGGGGACAAATATTTCATGTATGCTTAAAAAGCGTGTGTATTGTTTAGTGTATAAAATTGTATGCATTACATCAAGATTGTTAATCATTTTATTCACATCTCTTATACTTTCATTTTCTGTAATTTGATCTATCAGTTTTTAAGAATCATGTATTAAAATAGATAACTTTATGATTCATCTGTTTCTTACATCCCTTACTTTTTATGTCTTTGTCTTTTCCAAGTCGGTATTAAGTTCATATAATGTCATTGTTGTAATACGAATTGACCTACTGCTCCATTAGCAGTAGGCAAATTCAATTTATATTGATAGTTTTTGCTTTAAAATCTATTTTATCCAGTGTTATTTTGGCTATTCTAGCACTGGCTGGTTAATATACACATGGTATAACTTTTCGTATCCTTTTATATTGAATATTTCTGCCTCATTACTTTTTATGTATGCCTTACAGAAAATATATTGATGAGCTTTTTCAGGGAGATGTTGCCAATCTGCACATATCTGTCTTTTTATTGGTGAGTTTAGCCTCCTCAAAATAATTGTAATTAGTTTTATATTAAGACATATCTTTCTTAAGTTAAAACTATTTATTAGGTTTTCTATTTTTTCTTGAATTTTCCTTTTTTTAATTTCCAGTGAGAGAACACATTTTTTGGTGTTTATTTAAAAGTTGTTCTATATTTTTTCTGTACTTTTTTCTTTAATATTGTGATCTCTATTTATGCTTAATCTTTTCATTGGTGTTTAAAACTGAACAATAGCTATATTTTATTACCAAACATGTACCTTCACAAAATATCAGAAGACAGTTTATTTCTCTTCATCCTCCTCCATTCCAATCTGTATTTATGTAATCTGGAATTTCAATTCCAAATTGGGTGTCTGGGAATTGGAGATGATAATAGTTCTTATCTCATAGGGTTGTTGTGAGGATTAAGTAATATAATATGCATGAAAGTCTTCCACCTATGCCTTGCACATAATAAATAATAAATGTTAATAAGAAATGTAATTTTTCATGACCAGCCTGGGCAACATAGAGAGACCCTCTCTCTACAGAAAAATAGAAAAATCAGCCAGTGTAGTGGCATGCATCTATAGTCCTATCTACTCCAGAGGCTGAGGTGGGAGGATTGCTTGAGCCCAGGAGTTTGAGGTTATAGAGAGCTATGATAACACCACTGCACTCCAGCCTGGGTAACAGAGGGAGGCCCTATCTCAAAAAAGAAAAAAAAAATTATCATTGTTATTATTATGAGTATCTTTTTGTCTTATTTATATATTTACTTATATGAAATATCCCTGCTCTAATGCTCTATTTGATGGTGTCAAACATTCAGACCTTTTCACAAAATGTTCAATGTGCAGTACTACCACAAAAATGTTTTCATTTTACATTTAAAATGCTATTCTTTATGGATTAAAAAGTTACAATTTACTCTAATATAAAATTGATAAATCTATGCCTTTTTACAGTTGTGGTAATTGAGGATTGTGATTTGTCTAAATTGATATTTCTCTTTGAAGGTATTCTGCTTTAATCTCTGTAGAGATTAAGAAATTTCTGTGTGACTTTGATTTTCTTAAATTTTACTATGCTGTCTATATCTTTTGACCCTGCACTATCTTTTCCATTTGGCATATTACAGATCCTTACAGTCTGAGAATCTATAGCTTTCTTCAATTTTTAGAAATCCTCAGTCATTATTTCTTCAAGTATTTCCTACCATCCACTTCTCCATTTACTTCTTCTTGAAATTTACATATATATCATGTATCTATGCATATTAAAACATTCAGTAATCACAGCAATTAATTAACTTAGGGAAACAAAAGATTTTCAAGGAGTAGTATTTTGTCACTGACAATATTTGGAATTGTCAGCGCATAAGGTTAATATAATGCAAACCTGCTTTTAGTCAGTTTTATTACAGTTTTAAAATTTTCACCCTAAAATGCCTCCTTATTTCCTGCCAACAGTGTAAAATTGCTTTCTTGGTCCTGCTCCTTCATTTTTGGTTTGACATCAACCAGGAAAATTTGCTTCCGAAAAACTGGTATAATTTATAGTTAATTTATGAAACCTCTTCCTTACACTTTATTGCAGAATAAAATTTAGTAAATAATATTTATAATATCATTTGAATTTAAAATAAAAGAGAACCTAGGATTGTATAAGAATAATAAATGTAACTTGCAAATAAGTGTTACGATTTCTGGAAATTTTACATTTAAAGAGCATCCCTTTGTTAAAAAAGAAAAAGCTAATATTATAAATGCATATTATTTTTAATAAGCAAAACCTCATTGAAATGAATGAGACCTTTGCACCATTTTACCCAAAGCAATTTTGTGTAATAAGAGAAATTCCTTTGAGGTAGCCTGTTATAGAATTTAACTTCAGCTCAGTAAATTGTTTCTCTATTTCTTTTGAAATGAGAATTTAAAGAATGTGAACATGAATGTACCATGAGTAAAATATGTGAACCCGTTGTTATGATGAGTCATTTTTAAAAGTGTAAGGAAAACGTAGATATATGTTCACATTGAGTCATTTGCAAAAATATATCAAACTCTCTGACTAAATTATTTGAAAGCTAGAGCCAATGATGTATTTATCTTGAACAGTAGCAATTCTAATAATTAAAAGAGAAAACTTACGTTATTGAAGGAGGTCACAATCTATCCTTACAAATTCATCTCTCATTGCTCCCTGCCCCTAAACTTCTATTCTAGCCACTTTATATTTCTTGATGTTTCTCAGAGATGCCACCCGTCTCATATCTCTGTGTGTTGATTCATTCTTTTCCTTGTGATATGTTCTTCTCTCTTATTATATAGGCCATTCAATGTCTACCCTCCTTTCAAGGCCTAGATGGACACTTTGAAAAGTGTCTCCTAGGTAGGACTCATTATTCTCTCCTCTGTGATGGAAAGGTCATTGCTACTTGAATTTATAGTACTGTATTATGTTATTAGTAATAATAAATATCTGGCCTAAAAATAAAGACCAGCTTGAATTTTAAATCTTCTCTGGACTCTAAGTTATGAAGTAACCATCCAGGTATTTGTGGCTTTCCAATGGATCTGTAATAAAACTGAGAACTGAATGTGAAAGCGTAAAAGGTCACCCATGAATAGCTCTGTTATGTGAAATGATGTAATGATCTCCACCCTGGCCAAGACAACTGTGCTGATTTCAATACAATTACACCACATTTTCACTTCCATAATATCTATTCGGACTTCATTGTCTATTTTGTCAATGTCCTCAGAGATTCTGTACGTCTTTGCTTTTGTGTGTGCATGCTTGCATCTGGGTGTACATGTAGATATTGTTATTGTTGCTGTTGTGTTAGATGAAAGTGTTGCTTATTAGCCAACCAACAATGATGAACAGATTTATCTCCCCATCCCTTTAAGGGAATATTGGAAGGAGTCAGGACTTGAAGTAGCAAAGCACACCCTAGATTATGCTGCTATTATTTTAAACAGAGTTAAACCTATCATAAAATTCTGTTGCCCCAAAGAATTCCAAGTGGAAAAGTGATGTGATATGTTCCTCCATTGAACAAGGTTAAGAGCTAATGCAAATAGAAATTGTGATGTGGATGACTCAAGAAAACATATATTAAAACTCCCCCTTTACAAGTACATTAGAGAAGCCTGGCTCTTGGATTTGGAAGTATATAAAAGCTCATGCTTGCAATAAATAAAGAAGAATGGACATAGTAACCTATCTATTATATATTTTCCAGCTCTTAACACAATGTTTGAGTTAGTTTGTATTAAATATTAGATAAATGATAGAAAGAGAGAGGAAGCAAGAGAGAGAAATGAAGGAGAAAGCCATCTCATCATATTGAATTATTTGGGCACTATATTGAAGTCCAGTGCAGTGGGATTTAGTCTGCATTACATGTAGAAAGTATAATCTGACATTTTATAATATCCTTTGAGAAACACAGCACACAGTATTAACAAGAAAAGGGTCAAAGGGAAAAAAAAAGAAACATAATTCTATTTTTTGACTCGAGGCTATATTCCCTTTGTTTTCCTCTAGGGTTTATTCCACATTTCCATGGAAGCCACTAGAGATGTATACTACTTTCTATCCCATTTATATTTTCATCGAAATTATTCAAATTGTTCTGTTTCCATTTTCTTACTTCCTTTATTTTGACATATTATTTAAGCAACAGATTCAAAAAATTTGTTTCTTTTTTCCTTCTGCATGTCATTTTATATTTTCCAATCAGGTTTAGCCACTAAAATATTTAAGGCAAACAGGTTAGTCTTTTAATTTGTGTGTTTTGCATCTAAATGATATTTTGCTACTTTAAATTTCTCAAGTATCTCTGTTCACAGCAGTTACAGATTATTGCTAATATTTCTCCTTGAAACCTGGCTAATTGGCTATTGGTAGTATTGTCAATCATATTAAAAATGGGTATGTTTTCCCCTGATACTTTTAAGCAGATGTCACTATTATACACTGCAATAAAAACAATAATAAACATATTAAAGCAGCACATTGTTTGATTGTCATGGTGGTTGGCTATAGACCACCAAAACAAAATCAAACCTATATCATAATTACTGATAGATGAGGTGAATGGTGAGTTGGAATCAGTCCTTCCTGTCCTGGAAGTTCAGGGAGAGGACCATGACCCAAATCAGAAGGCGAGACTGCTCAGCATTCCCCAGAGGCTTTCTTACCAGCATTACTTATTTTAGGAAATCATAACATTTGGGAAAGGGCCTCCATAATAGCTGCTTGTCACAGACACACACTAAAGAGACACCCATGCATGTTTACTATTGAAAATCTGTTTAAATAAAGAATTTGTATTCACTACTGTATTGACAATTTTTACAACAAAAGAACTAAGGTTTTACTTGTATTACATTCACATGCATTGACAGTTTTTAAAAGAATTAAGGTTTTCCTTGTATTATATTTATATAATTAATGAGATAAATCTTCTCTTTCTTTCTTTCAGACTTAGCTCTCTGTATTTTCTTTTTATTGAGAGATGGATTTTTAAAAATTCTCTGTATTTTCTCTCTTCCAAACTCTAGCCACAATATCTTCACCCACATATTTTACTCTCCCCAAAATTCTAGTATTATTTCAATGGAAAGTGATATTGAAATTACATCCCCTCACTGTATGTAGGCTAAAAATAACAGTTAATATTTTTCCTATCAGTTAGCAAATTGTATCCTACAAATGTCTGCTCACTCCCCACGAAGTGAAGATGCTGGACTGGATTTAGGGGAAGAGCAATATTTTGTCCTCCTCCCTCAATTATGCTCAATAATTTATTTACATCTCAATTCTAGTAGTTCGAAGAAACAAACCATTATGGCGTGGGCAAAAAAAAAATTCAT
>RJWJ010035434.1:0-16650 GCA_004363605.1 Indri indri
CTCATGCCTGTAATCCTAGCACTCTGGGAGGCCGAGGCGGGTGGATCGTTTGAGCTCAGGAGTTGGAGACCAGCCTGAGCAAGAGCGAGACCCCATCTCTACTAAAAAAAATAGAAAGAAATTACTTGGACAGCTAAAAGTATATAGAAAAAATTAGCCGGGCATGGTGGTACGTGCCTGTAGTCCCAGCTACTCGGGAGGCTGAGGCAGAAGGATCACTCGAGCCCAGGAGTTTGAGGTTGCGGTGAGCTAGGCTGAAGCCTAGCCTGGGTGACAGAGTGAGACTCTGTCTCAAAAAAAAAAAAAAGGAAATTCACTTGGGGCACTTGTTAAAAAATCTCAAGTCCTTCCCTGGTGGTCTAGTGGTTAGGAAAAAATAAATTCTCAAGTCTTATCTTCCCCCCACTCCCACACTGGGAGATTTTGATTCAGAAGGTCTGACATAGGGCCAAAAAATCAATCTAATATACCCATTCCCTCTATCTACCTGTATCTCTTATATTCCTGTATTTTTAACAAGCACCCTCCAGGTGATTGTTTTGATCAAACAAGTTTGAGAAATATTTAAACATATGCGAAGGTACCTTCGGGTGTCATTGTAATAGAGGTGAAGGCATATTAGAGTCAACAGGACCTGGGGGCGAGCCTGTCTCTGCCTCTTCCCTAGCCCCATTGTGACCTTGGGTAAGCTACCTGACCTGTTTCCAGGTCTATAAAATAATAATATCTACATCATGGTGTTGTTAAGATGATTACATTAGAGAACATGAGAAAACCTGTAACTGATATATAGGTTAAAATTAATATTCCCAATTAAAAGACTAAAATTTTTTGTTTTTAAGCACAAAGATATTTAAAAGACCAAAATGGAATCTAGCTTTCAAGTCGATAAGACCGCTTAGAAATCTTATTTCGAAGAAACTCCTAGAAACCATCCACATTGCCATCTCAAATTCTTGGGTTTTTCCTACCTTCAAAATGTCAATAATGACTTCCTAGGGTACTTTCTGACTTGAGTGTAAGGATTAATCTCTTTTTTAAAAACTGAGGAGACTAGGCTTTATTGTCTAAAAATAAAAGTGCACATAATTTATGACATAATTTTAAGAAAAGCATTGTAAAGCATATGAATCACGATCAGTTTATTTTAAGCTAAATATGTAAAGATAAGTAAAATACATGTATTACACAGTTTTCTGGAGTCCATCAGCAGCATTATATTACTACCTATTTTCATATACACATTCACATAGACACTTAGATTTGTAAATTAAATGGTAACTTTTCTCTATTTAAGGATCTCATGATATAATAGCATCTAATGTTAGAATCTAGAGTTCTTTGTCATTGGCTGGCATGTAATAGTCTCTCAATGAATAAAAATTATTCCAGAATAGTAATACGTAAGCTTAACAAGCATGATCATAGATGTTCTGAAAAGTGTAATGTCATATTCATAACTAATGTTTTGATTCATAATGTAAAAAAAAATCTTGACAGTTTATTGCTACCAAATAGTACAACTTGTCCCCAGTAGATTTATAGTTCAAATTAAGCAGGCCATACTACAGAAATGCACATCTGAAAGCACTCATTTTTTTTAATGCATCACCTGAATTTTCACAGACATGTAATTGTACTAAAGGAACTTCGCAGATAAGATAATTTTGAGAGCAAGAGGTGAAAGTTTGTGATGCACATGACTTATTAAGAGATAAAATAGGGGGCCGGGCTCAGCGGCTCACGCCTGTAATCCTAGCACTGTGGGAGGCCAAAGCTGGAGGAGAGCTTGAGCTCAGGAGTTTGAGAGCAGCCTGAGCAAAAGTGAGACCCTGTCGCTACTAAACATAGAAAAATTAGCTGGGTATCGTGGCATGCACCTGTAGTCCCAGTGACTTGGGAGGCTGAGGCAGGAGGATTACTTGAGCCAAGGAGTTTGAGGTTGTGGTAAGCTGTGATGATGCCACCGTACCCTACCCAGGGTTCAAAAAAGGGTAGCTTTCTAAATCATGAATATGTTTTTTTAATCAGTGAAAGTAAAAAGAGCCTGATTTTAATAATCATGTGAAAAAAGAAATCATGTTTGGCAAGAATTAATTTATGCTGCAGACAACTAGGGTAAGTCAAAGATGGTTATACGATTTCACATGCATGAAATAGGGTGAGTGAAATTAAAAATAGATCTTGCAAGAAACTATAGCCCATTTCGTCTTAGAATTCTCTGACACATAATTCTGGTTTAAGGATATTGGCTAAAATCATAAGCCTTTATTTTTTATAAATATTTAGTCGTTTGTTTTGTCTTTTTAAATGATTCAGTGCAAGTTGAGTTTTATCAAGGAATGTGGGTACTAAATAATGTTTCTTCTTAACTATAGGTAAAACTTTAGTCAAGAAGCTAACAAAAAAGGTAAGCAGTGTATAGGGGGTTTTTTGTTTGTTTTTGGTAAGATAGAAAATAAATTTTTATAAGTCAAATTGAAAGATTTTAACGTGTGTATTCAAAGGATATCGAAGATGCACTGGCAGGAATCCAAACAGCTGGTTGTGGATCAACTTTTTTTAGAGACCTTGGTGATAAAGGTAATTTTGATTTGTTAAGTTTCTAATTATGTTTTTCATTTAACTGAAGTATTATTAAAGAATTAAGGTATGAGATCTGCACCATGTTATTTAATAAGTGTTTTTAAAACATCACAAAATACTCATTGAGCAGGGGGTAACTTTCAAACTCTTTGAGCAATTACAGATAAATTATTAAAACATCTGTGTTGATTGAAGTAAAAGTACTGAACACAAATACGATTTTTTAAAAATTGTGCTGCTTTACTATTGATTACAAGAGTGTATGTCTAAAATCATGTATTCTATACTTAGACTCATAAAGATAATTATTGGCTGTATACAGTGGCTCACGCCTGAAATCCCAGCACTTTGGGAGGCTGAGGCAGGAGAATCACTAGAGTCCAGGAGTTCAGGGGTACAGTGAGCTAGTCACCACTGCACTCCAGCCTGGGCAACAAAGTAAGAACACAAGAGTGAAAAGGCAACCCTCAGAATGGGAAAAAATATTTTCAAATCATACATATGATAAGGGATTAATGTCCAGAATATATAAAGAAATACACCCCAACTTTGTTCCCTTTCCCAACGCAATTATTAATATCACGGGCTGTTTCGTCCACTTAATCTCAGACAATGGTTGGTTGTTGCATTCCCTGAACAGAAAGCAGAATGAGGTTACAGGGCTGGAGGAAGGAGGGGTTCAGGAGTTAGTGTTTAACGTGCACAGTGTTTCAGTTTAGGATGATGAAAACATTCTAAGGACAGTTATACACAATGTGAATGTACTTAATGCCACTGAACTGTACATTCAAAAATGGTTGAAACAGTAAATTTTGTTGTTTATTTTACCACAATAAGATGACTGAAGAGACCTATCCACTAAGTACAGTACAGAGACATTCTTAGTCTTCTCATCTGAGCACACTGGAAAAAAATTTCAGAAACAGGGAAGTTAGTAATGCTGATTGAAACTTAAAGATGTTAAGGAATTGTTGATAATTTCCTAGGTGTGATAACTGTATTTGGCATAAAGGGTAACCGTTTTTTTTTTTTTAGAGGTACAGCCTGAATTGTTTTACTGTGAAATAATATGATATATGGGATTTGTTTCAGAATAATCCAGTGGGAAGTCAGGAGTAAGAAGGGGTAGAGATAAAACAAGACCACTCAGTTGATAATTATTGGAACTGAGTTTCATCATGTTATTATTTAAGATAATTAATATATATCACATTATTCTTTCTACTTTTGTATGTGATTGAAGTTTTTCATGGTAAAAAAGCATTTAATTGTTAATTGTGCTCTTTGTTATTATACCAGTCTTGTGGTTCAAAGGGAAAAAAATTTTTAGCTTAGGGAGCCATGATTGTTTAAGATACTCTTTCTGTATTTAATGTAATTTTTTACATTGCAGGCAACATAAAACCTGACACAATATACTTAAAGTTTCTTTAGTGACTAGACATAGAGTTAACTTCAAACCCAACTTAATCTAGGGCTCAAAAATCACCCGTATTCATTTAAGATTGGCTATACTCTCAGGCTCTAAATACTGGCCTTCTGGCAATTCCAGGCACTGTAGCCTCACATTCCTAAGAATAACATTCTCACATCATCAAAGCCAAGCACACACACTCAAAAAAAGTCAGTCAACGGTCCAGCGTTCACAACAGAAATCCTGGGGTACCACTCTGAGTGGCCCAATTAGGTCATGGCCCATCCCTGAACTAGTCCCTGGAACCAGACTAATGCAGCCTGCTCAGTAGCTTGGGCCTGAGTTACTTGCCCGTCCCCTCATCAGTTCCACAGAAGTACAGTGATTGGCTTAGGCCAATAATCATCTACCTCTAGAGGTGAAGATAGGGTCAAGCTACCCAAACTGCATGTTTGAGAATGGAAAAGAATGGTTTCCCAAAGGAAAATCAAGTTACTGCTACAACGATTTGATTATTACATTTTAAATAATATCATTTGACTCTTGGTTTATCCAAATCTCTGTTACTCTCCTGAATTAATACATTTGCTTTACTTGATGTTCTGAACAGTAAAATTTAAGTAGGAATTACATAAAGTACCATGCAAATATTAACACAACTTGTAGTGGATACCTGTTATTTGCTAGCCAGCATCCCTTCCTCTCCTCTCTTTTAGTCACTGTTCTCCAGAGAAACAGAACCCACAGGAGATAAAGAGAGAGATTGATTATGAGGAATTGGCTCACATGATTATGGAGGCTCTGAAGTCCCATGATCTGCCATCTTGCAAGCTGGAGACCAGGGGAGCTGGTGGTATAAATCCCAGTCTGAGAGCAGGAGAAGAAGAGATAAGATATCCCAGCTCTAGCAGTGAGACAGGAAAAAAGGAGGGGTGAATTCTTCCCTCTCTAGCTTTTTGTTCAACAGATTGAATAATGCCCACCTATGTTGGGTAGGACATCCTACTTTATAGGGTCTACCGATTCAAATACTAATCTCAACTGGAAATACCATCACAGATACAACAGAAATAGTGTTTAATCTGGGCACTGAAAGTGTTTAATCTATGGCCCAGTCAGATTGACACTTAAAATTAACCATCACATGCTCCTTACTAGTAATATAGTAACCTAATGAAATGTATGTAGTATCTTTAAGTTTTAGGACTGTACTGCAACTCCCTACTATAAAAATTTTCCAGTGTACCAAAGAGAGGCAATTTAAAGTAAAAATGTGTTTTTTGAGCCAGGCATGGGGGCTCATGCTTGTAATCCCAGCTACTGGGCAGGTTGAGGTGGGAGGATTGCTTGAGCCCAGGAATTGGAGGCTGCAGGGAGCTGTGATAGCACCTCTTCACTCCAGCCTGAGACCTTGTCTCTAAAACAGTAAGATAAAGTAAAAATGTGGTTTTTTAATTAGGTGAAGTTCCAATATTAGTATCTCTATGTGGTTACTTCTAAATCATTTAAAACTTATTTCCTGGTATGTTTTTATTTTATCTCTTTCAGGGCTAATTTCATATACTGAGTATCTTTTCTTGCTTACAATCCTCACTAGTAAGTATCCCACATTTTTTCTCAGTGATTATATGGAATTGTCTTTTCTTACCAAACAGGATTTTGTAAGTTTGGTATTTATGTCTTTATCATTAAAAATATTATTGGTGCCTTAGTTTCTGTATCTACAAAATGATAATATTGGTTAGATTATCCCTTTAGGTCTCTTCTACCTCCTGTGCACTGTGGCACCCTGTAACTTTGTCTCCTTAATAGAAGTCTTGTGGAACAGGATAATCATAGAGTTAGCCTTTCCTTAGGAATATTAAAAATCCTTGTAAGTCTAAAATGATAGCAAAATAAAAAGATTTTTTTTAAAACCCCTACTCTGAGAAAAGGAGTAAAAAGTAATCATCAAAGTGAAAATCGCCAGGGTACTGTAAAAATATAGGAAAGGCCCTAGTAGAGCTAAAGAAATAAATTAAGTTCTCAAATTAATTTTGCATTGAAAGACAGAACACCTACTAGCAGAACAGCAGCACTCATGGAAAAGGTGTTGAAAAGGCAGGGGTCAAATATGAACCTTTGGAAATTTTTATAAGAAGAAATCATTACTGTTTTTTGTTTAGGCACTTTTACTCATATAGTTTCTTCTGGTTTATTTCAAATATTAAGATTTATCTATCTGCAAATAATTTTCTTTTCACCAACATTTAAATAATTATTCATTTTCACTTTATTACAGAGCCCCATTCTGGGTTTCATGTTGCTTTTAAAATGCTGGATGCAGATGGTAATGAGATGATTGAAAAAAAGGAATTTTTTAAGGTAAGTAGATTATTTTAGGTTTATCATAAAACACCTGGATGTTTGTGTGATAATTTTACATTTCATAAAAATCAAAATTGTATTCACTGTTTATGAACTGTGAAGAAATTTGTACATTCAAAAATATTAAATTCTCTGTAATGTATCATTGAGGAAACCAGTAAGTATACAGAACATAAGATCCTCAAAGGAGAAATAAGCTTAAGCATTTTTCAGGGTTTTATTATGATTTCAGCAAATAATATTACAGAAAAAGGGGCTTCATAGGATATGTATAGTTTAAAGAATATGTGTTAAAGATATGTTAAAAATTGTTCTTAAACCATGAAAGGAATAGACATAATAGAAACTGAAGCCTTCATAAAGAATAGGAAAAAAAATGGAAAGGCCACAATCAGTATAAATTGGTGCAAATTTTCCAGAAGTTTGCAAAGGCTTATATTTGAAAAGCTGAAAATATGTTTAAATCATATGTCCTGAAACATAACTCTAGGATATCCAACAAGTAAATTTCACTTTGTTCCCAAAAAGTTGGTGGTAATATCATAATAATATCATGCAGGCAGTATTGCAGCCATGATCTGATTCCAAGTCCATCCAATTCTAGAGCCCTTCTTTTTTCTCAGTGTCAGCCTTCCACATTTGAAGGAGAAGTCTTAGGATGCTTGAAAGAAAGATCTTGACTCTGAGCTTCAAAATGTTGGGTTTGATCAATGGATATGACATCCCTGTAGAGACACACAAGTATAGTAGGCAAGTATCTAGAAACTAAGAATGTAGCCAGGAATAGGGAACATCCTCATAGAGGTGATAATTAAGTCCTGACAATGTGTGACCTCAAAGGGGAAGAACATAGAGTGAAAAGGGATAGGACCAGAGTCTTGGAGAGCAGTTTCATATTGAGGTCAAGCTAAAGTTGAAAAGTCAAGGAATGAAACTGAGAAGGAACAGGGCAGTAAACAGAGTGCTAGAGAATTAAGAAAGCCCAGACAGCGCAACGTAATGAAGTAAAATAATGGAACAAAAGAATAATGGTGAGGGAGTGTTTAATAGCAAACTCTTTTAAAGGTGGGCAAGTAGGATAGGGACTGAGTAGAGAAGAGAGCCACTGCAACGTAGGTCAGTAGGAACTGCTGTAGAGCAGTTTCAAAAGAGTGGTGGGGACTGACGGCACAGAGCAAAGGCTGAAGAGGAGTGAATAGGAAGTTCAAAACTGGTAGCAGTAGACAAAAAATAATTCTTTTGAGATATTTGATGGTTAAGGAAGGAAATTAAATTTAGCTTAAGGAAGAAAATTGTGGGATACAAAAAGCAGTGCTAAGAGGGAAGTTTATAGCATTAAATGCCTACATCAAAAATGTAGAAAGATCACAAATTAATAACCTAACATCACACCTCAAGGAAATAGAAAAACAAGAACAAACCAAACCCTAAGTTAGCAGAATAAAAGAAATAACAAAGACCAGAGGAGAGCTAAATAAAATAGAGACCAATAAATAATACAAATGGTGGCGGAAACAAAAAGTTGGTTCTTTGAAAAGATAAACAAAATTGATAAACTACTAGCCAGACTAACCAAGAAGAGAGAAAATCCAAATAAATACAATCAGAAATGAAAGAGGAGACCTTACAACTGAAACTTAGGATCCAGGCACACAGCAGATACTGGTCCACGGCCTGTTAGGAACCAGGCCCATAGTTCTATCTCCACCCACCCAGATCCGCTCCCCTCCCCATCTGTGGAAAAATTGTCTTCCATGAATCCAGTCCCTGGTGCCAAAAAGGTTGGGGACCACTGATATAAAACAATACATCCAAGTGAGATTTATCAAAGGAATAGAAAATGAGTTTAACGTTTGAAAAATCAATTAGTGCAATATTAACAGAATAAAAAAGAAACCAGGCCAGGCACCATGGCTCACACCTATAAATCCCAGCACTTTGGGAGGCTGAAGCAGGAGGATTACTTGAGGTTAGGAGTTCACGACCAGCCTGGGCAACATAGCGAAACTCCATCTCTACAAAAAATTTTTAAAACTTAGCCAGGGCTGGTCACGCCTGTCGTCCTAGCTCCTTGGGAGGCTGAGGCAGGAGGATCACTTGAGCCCAGGAGTTGGAGGTTACAGTGAGCTGCGATCACACCACTGCCCTCTAGCCTGGGGAACAGAGCAAGACCCTGCCTCTCAAAAAATAAATAAAAATAAATAAATAAAAGAAAAACCAATAAGATCATGTCAGTATATGCAAAGCATTTAACAAAACCTTTTCATGATAAAACTCAGCAAAGTAAGAATATAAGAGAACTTCCTCAATCTGATAAAGAGCATTTACAAAAAATTTAAAGATAACGTCATGCTACAAGGTGAATGCTTTCTTCTCAAGATCAGGAACAAGGCAAGGATGTCTGTTCTCACTTCTGTTCGACATTTTACTGGAGGTTCTAGTGATAACAGCAGTGCAAGGGGAAAACAAATAGATTAACAGATTGGAAAGGAAGAAGTCAAATTTGACTTTATTCACAAATAACATGATTTTATGTAGAAAATCCTAAGGAACTAACAACAAAAGCAAAGACCACTAGAACTATAAGTGAGTTCAGAAAGATCTCAGGATTAAAGATCAGTATGCAAAAATCAACTGTATTTCTATATACTAGTAGCTAACAGTTGGAAAATGAAATTAAGATCAGTTCTGCTTAGGGTAGTATCAAATAGCATAAAATAAGTAGAAACAAATTTAACAGGAAACATGTACTAAAAACTTCAAATGTTGCTGGTAGAAACCCAAAGAGGCCTAAATAAATGCAGAAATATAGCATGTTAATAGGTTAGAAGATTCAATAGTGTAAACATGTCATTTCTTCCAAAATTGGTCTAAAGATTAAACTCTCCCAAGGGAAATCCCAGGAGGCTTTAAAAAAATTTCTTTTGAAATTTTTAAAAATAATAATAAATTGTTAAGTAATTGTTAATCACAAAAAAAAAAAAACAAAAGACTGACTACACAGCTACAATAGTGATGGCATTGTGATATTGACCTACAGATAGACAATTATTAAATACTTAAGTGGAAGATAATGAAGAATCCACACTTAAATGGTCACTTAATTTTCAGTAAAAGGTACCACATCAGTTAGCGGGGAAAGAAGTGTTTTCAACAATGACACTAGAACAACTGGATACACATGGGAAGAAAGCTTAGCCATAACCCCTACTTCACACCATATATAAAAATGTGTTTGAGATGGATTACAGATCTAAACATAAAACCTAAAACCATTAATATTCTTCTTAAAAAAAAAGAGAATATCTTCAGGATCTAGAGTGAACACAGTTTCTTAGGACACCGAACAGAATAACCATAAAAGAAAAAAATAATAAATTAGTCTTCCAAAATTAAAAATCTCTGCTTATTCAAACATGCCATTAAGAAAATGAAGAGGCAAGCTATAGATTGGGGAAAAAGATTTTCCAGATATCTGACAAAGGGATTGTATTCAGAATACATAAAGAACTCACATAACTTAATAATTCTTTTAAAAAATTTTTTAATGGGCAAAAGACTTACAACCGGCACTTACAAGAGAAGTTACACAAACGGGCGATGCGCACTTGAAGGAAGTGCTCCACATAGGTCTCTGGGGACATGCAGCTATCGTGCTCCCTGCAGAGTGGCTCAAGTTCAAAGTCTGATCACACTAAGTGTTGATGAGCATATGCAGGACCAGAATTCACTTTGGAAAAAAGTTTGGCAGTTTCTTACACAGTAAAACAGACCTACCTGTTACCCTCCTAGATATTTATCCAAGAGAAATTAAAACCTATGTCCACAAAAATGGGATAAGAATGTTTGTGTCATCTTGATTCACAACAGCCAAAAACTGAAGACATGCAAACATCTATCAGCAGGTGAATGGGTAAATAGTGGCATATTCATAGAGTGGAATAAAACTCAACTATAAATAGGAACAAACTACTGATATGCAAACATGGGTGAATCATTATCCTGAGTAAAAGAAGGACAATGCAAAAGAATACATAATATTTAATTCCATTTTTTTAAATTTCTAAACTAGGTGAAACTAATTTAAGTGGGAGGAAATCAGAACTGCTTCTGTGGGGATGCAGGGAGAAAAGATTAACTAGGAAGAGACACAGAGAAACTTTGTCAAAATTGTATGGCTAAGATTTTTGCATTTCAGTGTGTGTACTGTTTTGCTGAAGAGCTGCAAATGATAATTGGGAGGGGAGCAGGGAGTGGGCAGAAGCATAGACGAGCCAAGAATAGCAGAATACTGATAATCATTGAAGATGAATAATGTTTATCTGGTAGTTTGTTATAGAATTCTGTTCATTTTACTTACGTTTGAAATTTTCTATAATAAAAATTTTAAAAGTAGGGGAAGAATAAGCAAAGGGAAGCATGTTTGGATATTGAACTTGGTGTTATGCTGTTTGATTGTCAACTTAAGAAATAAAAAGTAAAACAAATATAAAGTTTGTCAACTTTTTCCCCTAATTGGGTGGCGGGGGGACCGCATTGAAAACTGGCTGAGAGATTTAGAAAACTAGAGCTAAACCATTTGCCTAAAACAAACATAATAGAAGTAGCTAAATTTGAAATGATTAATTTGGAATTTATAATTACAGCAATTTTCAAACTAGTAAAGAAATAGCCTAGGAAAAAACTGGGTGGAGATTTGTCTCCTAATTGATTTGAATCCACAGTTTGAGATTTGTCTACATCTGATTCTTTTAAAATCCTTGTTTTTTTAAAACTTGCTTTCCATATGAGGATTGATACAAATGACTTTGAAAGGTAGGTAGGTTTTTTTAATGTACTCAGTTTCAAGGTACTATTTACAGTGTTCTAATTAGTAGAAATGTAAGTATTTAAATTACTTTAATGTTTTGTAAATGCGTAAAAGAAAAAGAACGTGTGTGATATAAATAGCTTTTTAAGAGCTATATACTGTAAAATGTGGCCATAAACTATCAGTAATATAAAAAAATTAATTACAAATAAAAATTCTCTTGAAAGAAGGACAGAGTAATCATGTTTTTATAGAGTGTGCCTTTGGAACATGTATCTATTAAGTAAGCCAGCTTTCTTAGTAGAAAAGTATAATAATAATAATGTTAATACTTCATTATCTATTTTTTTCCTTTGATTTTTACATGATCTAAGAAAAATGATAATATTAAGAGTTATGCAGAAAGAATTTAAATTAATATTTGATAAATAACTGGTATATATTTTATAATAACAATTTAGCATCTGTTTTTTAGGTTGTTTTGAAAACTCCAGTAGGCACAAAGGTAAACTCATGTTTGCAATCTTTTTAGCTGCAGAAAATCATAAGTAAACAAGATGACTTGCTGACAGTGAAAACCAATGAAACAGAATGGCAGGTATGTACAAATAAACTAAATATTTCCAAACAAATGATATTTATAACAGCTGCTGTATTCTGTTTGTTCAAATATTCCTAGATGGTTACCAATAGATTTATCAGTAATTTAATTTTTTTAATACACTCATGTGCCTCATAACAATTTTTCTGTCAACAACAGACTGCATATACAATGGTCGGAGGAATAGGCCGTACCGTATAGCCTAGGTGTGTAGTAAGCTCTCCAATCTAGGTTTGTGTAAGTACACTCTGTGATGTTCACACAATGATGAAATTGCCTAACGATGCATTTCGCAGAGTATATCCCCATCGTTAAGCAATTCATGACTATTTTAAACAGATGTCCTATATTCATATGTTCCTAACTTCAAGAAGTGCACAGGAGAATGTAGGTAGAGCAGAACTTTTCCTCCCAGTCACCCAGTTCTCTTCCCTGGGAAATGGGTGTTAACAGCTTCCTGTGTATTCTTCCAGAGATACTGTATGCATATATAAGCATATATGTAAATAAGTAAATAGATATATCTATATATTCTTTTTTCTGTTTTTATACAAGCAGTAGCCTGCTATGCAGTGGTTGATACTTAACATACCTGAAAATTTCATTCTTTTTTAATGGCTTCATGGTACTTTGTTGTACAGTTGTAGCAGTTTATGTAGCCATTCACCTTGTGAAAAACATTTAACATGTATTCATCTTTTGATATGATACATTTTGAAAATGTGTTATATTCAAAAATATATATTTTGAAATAATGCTGCATTGAATAATCCTGTAATTATATCATTTTATACATATGCCAATATATCCAAGGGATAACTTCCAGAAATTCAGTTGCTGGGTCAAAAGGTACAAATATTTTAAGGTGATTGACAAACTTTGGTAAATATTGACAAATACCTTCTATCGAGTTTGAATCAATTTTCATTCCCACCAACTGTGTATATCAGTAAATTATCCACTGACAATATTTTAATCAATTGTTATTCCATATTATACTTTTTATGAGATTTTAAATTTCCAAATCATTTCATCTTTTAGAGCATGTTTGCTTCAAAATTTACAAATTAGTAAAATCACAGTTCTTTTTTATATTTCAGTGTGTTTGAGCAATTCTATACTGAACTTCTTTGGCTCACATCCAAGTCCCTGAATGGTATTCCCTTTTCCTAGATGTACATATCCTGTGTGTTCCCATTGTACTTTGTATGTCCCTAATCATAACTCCTTGTCGTACATTAATATAATTGTTTAATTGTTTGTGTCCTCCTCTACAATGAAAGCGTCATGCCTCTCTTTAAAGTTGCGTGAAGTTAGGGAGCAGCGCACAAGACCATCCTCACTTCTGACATCGACTACAGAGTTTACTGGGACCCCTGAGACCACTCTGAGACTTGACAACTCACTGGAAGGACTCACGTAACTCACTGAAAGTTATTGATGTTCATGGTTACAGTTTATTACAGTGAGAGGATAAAGATTAAAATCAGCAAAGAGGAAGAGGCATAGGGGCAGAGTTCCAGAAAGTCCCACAAACAGAGGTTCCAATTGTCCTCTCCTAGTGGAGTCGTGGGCAGTGCTAACTTTCCCAGCAACAGTGTGTGATAATATGCATGGAGTAGTGCTAACCAGCGAAGTCCCCCCAAGCCTTGATGTCCAGGGGTTTTATTTGGGTTAGTCATGCAAACCCGTTCGGCTGCCCACTTGGCTGACCCTAGTCCCCATCCCCTCCAGTGGTAAAGCTGATCCCTTTGGCCCAAAATCTCCACCCTAAATCTCGCTGTTAGACTATCTGATGTGGCCCAAGGCTCCCAGGTAAACAAAGACACTCTTTTCTTAGAGATCACCTCCCAACACCCCAGGGCAAAAGCCAGACCTCTATTTGGGTAAGGTTAATTCTTTATTATACAAGTTGTATTCACTGGCCTGGTAAAGCACCAAGCATGTACTACCTGCTCAGTTAATAATTTTCAATGAAAGAACAAATATCAGACCTAATATATTTAACCATCAACCTGTTAATTGGTGATTTAAGATTGTTTCTAAATATTTGCTATTAGAAGTTGGCCAGGTGTGGTGGCTCAAGCCTGTAATCCTAGCACTCTGGGAGGCCGAGGCAGGAGGATCACTTGAGGTCAGGAGTTCAAGACCAGCCTGAGCATGATTGAGACCCCTGTCTCTGCTAAAAATAGAAAAATTAGCCAGCCAGGTGTGGTAGAGCATGGGGGTAGTCCCAGCTACTCGGGAGGCTGAGACAGCAGGATTGCTCAAGCCCAGGAGTTTGAGGTTGCTGTGAGCTAGGCTGACGCCACGGCACTCACCCCAGGCAAGAGAGTGAGAGACTCTGTCTAAAAAAAAAAAAAAAAAAAAAAAAAAGAATGAGAGGGAAATCAAGACATTCTCAGATGAAGGAAAACTAAGAGAATTTGTCACCAACAGACCTACACTACATGAATGGCTAAACAAAGTTCACTAAGCAAAAAGATAACAATAGAAGAAGGACCCTTGGAACATCAGGAAGAACACACTAAACAAAGATGTGGGTAAATACAGTAGATTTCTCCTCCTGAGATTGAAGCAAAAATAATTGAGGTGGTTCTAAATGTTTGTAGGAGAAATATTTAAGACCATTATAAACATGGGAAGTACAGAAACTTAAAAGGATGTAAGATTTCTATACTTCACTCAAACTGCTAATGTGACACCAGTAGATTATATTAATTTATTTTTATATAATGTAACACCTAGAGTAACCACGAAAAGGCTATACAAAAAGATACTCTCAAAAGCACTATATAATCAAAAGTAAATTCTAAAAGATTTTCAAGTAACACAAAAGGCAGAAGAAAGAAAACAGAGAAACAAAAAAACAGAATAAACAGAAAACAAAAATCAAATGGCAGACTTAAACCCTGACATATCACCATTTATGTTAAATATGAAGTCTAAATGTACCAATTAAAATGCAAAGACTGGCAGAGTGGATTAAAAGATATGACTCCATTATATGCTATGATGAAATTCAGATACAAAGATATAGTCACCTAGAAAGTAAAAGGATGAAAACATTAATCAAAAGAAAACAGGAGTGGCTATCTAATATCAGATAAAGCTAACCTCAGAGCAAAGCAAATTACCAGAGATAGGAAGGGACTTAATATAATAATAGACGCATCAACCCACCAACACAACATAGCAGTCCTTAGTGTCCATGCACCAAACAACAAAGCTGGAAAATATGTGATGCCAAAACTGACAGAACTGAAAGGAGAAACAGACAAATCTACAATTACAGTTGGAGATTTGAGCAACACTCTGTTTCACACTCTGTTGTTCAACAGTTGATAGAACGACTAGACAGAAAATCAGCAAGGACAGAACATCATCAACCAACAGGATCTAATCAATATTTGCAGAGAACACTCCTCCCAAGAAGAGAATACACATTCTTTCCAAGTGTACATGGAACATACCAAGACACACCATATCCCAGGCCACTGAACAAACCTCAACAAATTTAAAAGAATTAACATCATACAGAATGTGTTCTCTCACCTCATGAAATCAAACTAGAATCAGTAACAGGAAACTCTCCAAACACTTAGAAACTAAACATACTTCTAAATAATCCCTGGGTCAAAGAGAAAGTCTACAGAGAATATATCTAACTGAGTGGAAATGAAAATACAACATACCAGAATTTGTGGGATACAGCCAAAGTACTACTGACAGGAAAACTTGTAGCATGAAATGCATATGTTAGAGAAAAGGAAAAGCCTCATTAATAATCTAAACTCCCACCTCAAGAACCTTGAAAAAGGAGAGCAAAACAAACCCAAAGCAAACAGAAGTAGGAAAATAATAATGATAAGATCAGAAATCAATGAAATTGAAAACAGAGAAGCAGTGGGGAAAATCAATGACATAGCTGGTTCTTTGAAGAGATCAACGTTGACAAACCTCTGACAAGACTGACAAGAAAAGAATATACATACTGCCAATGTCAGGAATGTAACTGGAGCTATCACTACAGACCCTGTAGCCGTCAAAAGGACAATAAGGAAATACTACAAACAATTCTACACATATTATTTTGAAAACTTTGATAAATGGACCAATTTCTTTAAAAACACAAACCACCACACTCACCCAATAAAGTAGATCATTTGAATAACTATTAAGAAAATTGAATTCATAATTTTAAAACTCCCTGAAAGGAAATCTTCAGACCTAGGTAGTTTTACTGGAGAATTCTACTAAATGTTTAAAGAATTACTAATTCTACACAACCTCTTCTAAGAGGAAGAGAAGGAAAAAGAGGAGTGAACACTTCCCAATTCATTATATGAAGCTAATATTACCCTGATGCCAAAACCTGACTGAGACAATACATAAAAAGATGACAAACCAATATCTCTCGAGAATGTGGACATAAAAATTCTTAATAAAATTTTAGCAGATAAAATTTTAGAAAAAAATTATGTCTTGACCAAGTAGGGTTTATTCTAAGGATGGTTCAGTATTCCAAAAGCAATCAGTGTAATCCAGCATATTAACAGATTGTAGAAGAAAAATGACATAATCATATCAATGTAGAAAAAGCATTTCACAAAAAAAAAACATTTTTTTTTAAAAAGCACTCATTAAAATAGAAATGGGGCAAGGAGGGAGGTATTCAACTTGGTAAAGAACATCTACAAAAACTATGTATTTAATGAAGAAAGACTGAATACTGTTTCCCTAAGATCAGAAGTAAGGCAAGGATGTTTACTCTCACTACTCTTATTCAACATAGTGCTGAAAGTTCTAGCCTCTGCAATAAGGCAAAACAAGGAAATAAAATACCTACTGATTGGAAAGGAAACAGTCCCT